>JAKSZT010026446.1:5543503-5554413 GCA_026826555.1 Tolypeutes matacus
GGTGCAGGGAAGAACCCACTTACTCTTCATCCAGGCCAATACGTCGACCAAAGAACATTTCAATGAAGCATTCTAACAATTCCTGAGTTCCCCGATGAAGATATAGCTGATTGGCTAGCAAGGAAAAGCCCCGATTCTTCAGAAATTTATCTTTCTGTTCCTTGGATGCTCTATTAAAATATGCATCTAATAGCTAAAGAAAAAAATTAACACAATTTAGATAATGTATTAACATTTACTATATTATATATACAAATCACGAAGTGTATCGTACTTGTATTTATAAATTATTATTTACTTTCATTATGTGTAAAAGAGCATAGAGAGCTCAAAAAATATGCCACTTGCGTTGCAAAACAAAAAATGAACTTTGACTGACTACTGTGGAATGTTAATGATGACTCCATTTAGGAGATCTTCATACTGCCAGGTCTGGGGAACTAGCTTTTTTCAGCCGGACATGGAAACCTAGTAAACTGGCAGCCACAATCAAGCATAAATAAGTAGGATATTTGTGCATAATTCTGAGGGAAAAAAAAAATCAATCAGCACCGCACTATGATCTCTCTGCAAATCCACATACATATAGCTGAAACCTTTATTTCTAGTCTTCTTGACATTATTTATCCTGAGCAGAGGCTGAATTTCCATTCTTCCCTAGAGCACTTTAAATGCAACATGTTTAAAAGAAAAGTAATTACTTTACCTTCCAAACCCACTTCTTCCAACGTTCCTATCTTAGAAGATGGTAGCATCATCCTTCTATTTTGGAAGGCTAAACCAACTTTTGACTCTCCCTGATTCTCCAAATTTAATTATAAAGACAACTCTTCCATTCTAGTGAATCTCTCTCAAATATGTCCTGTCCTTTGACTTCTCACTACCCTACATCAGGAACTCAATTTTATTATTAGCCTACTAACACCGAATATTTCCAATTTCTCTCTCCTCTGCAATCAGTCCCTCATCGTGAGATAGACTATTCTTCTGAAACGTGTATAATAAACTCTCTACTCAAAATACCAAGTGTAATACAAAGTACACCTTTTGCACAAATCCTTCCTGCATCCCCAACAGCATTAATTGCCTCTCCTATGCTCCCAAACTCCTTTATTAATATTGCCACTGCAGCATTCATCTCAGAATTTCTTACATTTTACTTAACAGGGTCTCTCTCCCCTACTAGACGAAAAACTCCTTGAATGTAGAGCCTTATCTTATTCCGCTTTATATCCCACAGAGTAACTAGCCCAGTGTTTTGCACAATGAATGGAGGTTCAATAAATATTGAGTTGAAATCCAAGTAACTAAACCAAATCCGCATCCAGAAAAACTAAAGAAAATGAAAATCTTCAAAAGACCATTTCAATATTGGGTTGTTTTCTAATGCACACCATTTGTATCAAACATTTATTAATGTAACAGTAATGATAAGCTTAAATGTAAGAGATAAAATACATGGAAACTCAGAAAAAACATAGTGCCTATTCTGTATTAGATATAAGATGCCTACTCTCATGGAACTATTCAGTGTGGGAGATTAAAAAATAAAACAAGCACACAAGGGGAATGGGGAGGAAGGAACAGAAAAATCAAACAAGGGGGTATTTAGTGGTCAGGGGAAATGTTTTTCATTACCTTACAGTAATGGACACAGGACATGGTAAATATCATCAAAAATTATTAAACTGTACTGTCTAAATTGTAAACTATACTGTAAACCATTGACAATGTTTAGTAGCTATGCTTCACTATCTGTATAACAGTTATAACAATGCTACCATCCACATAAAAAAGGTTTTAATATGGAGCGAAGAAAGGGGAAGGAGGTTGGGTATATGAGAGTCTCTAGTATTCTGTGTGTGACTTTGCTGTGACCTAAAACTTCTTTGAAAATTAAATGAAAATTTGGGAGACACTGGGGAGTGAGAGGGGGAAGGTGCCACGGTACAAACTGGATACCCGATAATGCAGTGATAAAAGGAAAAAAAATATATAATAAATAAATAAATAAATAAATAAATTTATTTATTTATTTATTTATTATTTATTTATTTTTAATTTTTTTGTTTTTTCCCATTTTTTGAATGTCCCAATCCTTTAATTTTATTTTATTTTTAGGTTTTTTTTCCTGAGTTTCCATGTATTTTATCTCTTACATTTAAGCTTATCATTATTATTTCATTTTCCTACTAATTGTATTTGGCTATTATATGGGCTTCATCTTCAAGGAAGGTTTAGATCACAGAAGGGTTACAACGGGGGCAGTAGAGGATCATTGGTGGGGGGTGTCTGGGATGGGGGTTTCATGGGAGGAAGTTCACCTGAATATACATGAAAGATATATAAAATTGTTCAAACAATCAAGGGGTGGGGCATGGTCACAGTAGGTAGACAATCACTCAATAAATGAGGGAATACTGAATTCCCAGCCTGGAGAGCTCTGCCACATTCTCCAAGGGAGCAGCAACAGTCCCCGAGTACCGGGTCAGTGTCTGGCAAAGGAGGATGGTCCACTGATGGGTTCTTATTATTGATGACTAGTCTTACGAGTCTTTGCTCTTATAATTGAAACTTAGCCTACTGTTACGGGGTGCCTAAGGGTTGCCACCTGAGAACCTCCTTGTTGCTCAAATGTAGCCTCTCTCTAAGCCAAACTCAGCATATGAATACATTACCTCCCCCCCACAGTGTGGGACATGACCCCCGGGGATGAGCCTTCCTGGCAATGAGGGATTAATACCAAGTGCCAACTGGCAATATGACTGGAAAAAGACCTTGAATAAAAGGGTGAAAAGGTAAAGACAAAAGAGTTCATGTGGCTAACACTTCAGAGAGAGTCGGGAGATCATCCCAGAGGTAACGCTTACGCACACCTCAGTAAGATCTCATAGAACACCAAAGTGGATATCACCCCACACAGAGGGGCTCCTGAGGGCTCTGGAGACACCCAGGTCCTATATAAGGGGGGATAGCCCCAGAGATTGATGCCTTATCAGTGGGCTCTACTTTGGAATCTGTGCTCCTGAGAGTGATAGAGTTGGACTCAAATAAGTCCTCCCTGCACATGGTCCATCAATCCCTTCTATTCAAACCTATATGTGATGCTGGAGTTTGTAGGTGTACTTCAGAGACTGGAGCCTCTGGCCTACCTATGTGCCAGCTGTGCCTGGAATCTCGGTGGAGATGCAACTCCTACCCTACAGCTCAACGGACTCACCCAAGTCACCTGGTGAGGAGACAATGATGGACAACGGCCATCCCAGGGAATGGAGAGAGCCTGTAGCTGTTGGCAGGATAATCCCATCCACCATATCCATGGGATATGGGCCCCCTCTCACTTGGAGGTGGAGTGGACATCACCATCCCAGACTCCTCAGGATTGGGGGAAGAGCTATGGATTAGAGTGGACTTAATGGTATTCTGTTGTAGACATATAGTGATTCAAGCAATGGAAGAAATTACAAGAGTGAGGTGGAGCCAGTGGCCCCTGGATGCTTTTGAGGTGGGGAAGGGAAAAGCAGTTGTAATACAGGGGCTTTTTCAGGACTTGGGAATTATCCTGAGTGACATTACAATGACAGATATAGGCCATTTTACATCAGCATATACCACGCAGAACTGTGTGGGAAAGAGTGTGGTCTACAATGTGAACTATGGTCCATGCTTAGAGGCAAAGCCCCAGGATGTATATATCCATTGCAGGTGATGTGCCACACTAATGAAAGATGTTTATGTGGGATGTTATGGGAGGTGTGGGAGGTGGGGAACATGGGAATCCCTGTAACTTTTGTATAACATTTATGTAATCTAAGCATCTTTTAAAATATATATTAAAAAAAAAAGTACCACACACACACAAAAAACAAGCACACAGAAAAACTAACAAGATAATTACAAGCAATAATTAGGGTATATGATAGAATAAATGAGGAGTTGGCCTAGGGGGAAGCCATTTTGATAAGATAGTCTGTGAAGGCTCTCTGAAAAGGTGACATCTCAACTGAGACCTGAATAAATGTATAACATTTGATATTACACTACAGGAAAGATTTCCAATAAACTACATATTCCTCATAATTTTTTGACCAAACGTGAATTTATTGATAGATTTAAAAAAAAAACAAACATGGGTATGAATCAATAATATGGAGAAAGACTTAAAATTGGATAACACATGCAAAAATATGAATAAAAAGACTATATTCATTCATTATATCAAATTATAAAATAAAGCTTTAGTTCTACTTGAACACATATATTTAAAATTTTTATCGCACATATACTTATTCTTCTAAATTAAAACAGTCACTTCGTATTTGTCCTTACCTTAGTAACTCCTTGCTGTACAGCAGGTGATGGGTGGTTAACGAGGACTAAAAGCACATCTGCTTGAATAAGTTTGTCCATCACATCTTCAAGCATAACATCAGGCAGGGTGAGGAGGACTCCGCTTAAGAGGTCATACAATCCACAGCATATAGGTACCAAGCAATCTTCCGTTACACTAAAACAGAGACCAAAAATGCCTTATTAACACAATATCAGGGGTAAAAGTACATGGTAAAAAAACGTTCTTAGCTTAAGAACTGTGGTAAGTAGTAGTATCCATTATTGTAACATGTAAAACAAATGTTCACATAGGGTAAAGAAATGTTTCCTGATTTAAATGTGATTAACAAATTTGCCACAGATATTTTTTCAGACATATAGTCAGTCTACTGTGTTGTCCAATATACATCATTAGTTACACATGGCTATTTAAAGTAATTAAAATTAAATAAAATAAAAAATTCAGTTCCTCAGTCACACTTGCCACATTTCAAGTGCTCAATGGCCACATGCGGATCATGTCTACAGTACTGGGCAGCACAGATACAGAACATTCCCGTCATCACAGAAAGCTCTACTGGACAGTGATACTCATGATGCTATTGGAAACAGTGACACACTTTACGATTTCCCTGAACATTTTCTCTGAAAAACAATATGAATTAAATAAACCACAAGAGATTTTATTCTCTGAGCACAATCAATAAATTAGCTTTTGGTTAAATATGGAATTCAAGATTGTCTCGTATTAAGATAAGGTGAAAGGCACCACTCTGTTCGTTATTAACATATATGGTACTGTAAGAAGTGACATATTAAAACTATTTCTAAAAATCCTGGGATCCTTCAGAGAGATAAAAAATTTAAAAAAAGAGTGGAGAGAGCTTAAAAAACATGTGCATACCTGTGAACACCTGCAGTTTGGTTGTAGTTTTGCTCATAACCAAGAGAAAAGGCAAAGTTTTCCCAGTCATCAGTACTCCTATCAACAAGACTTGGCCAACGGCCGATGGCTGCAGATCCATTCTGTGAAGGAAAAGCTAGTCCTAGGCTTGCAATAGTGCTGTGGCTTCGCTGGAATGAGGCAAGTCCCCGTAGGTAATCAGGTCGGCGTGGGCCAGACTCATCCCCAGGACTGTCGTCCTCGGATCTGGATTCTGCTCCCAACTCCTTATGGTCTACTTTGACCACTGGAAACCCCAATTTTCCTTTTGGGCCACCATTGCCAGAAACTTGGCTTGAATGGACAGCTTCTATTTCACAAATAGTTTTTGCAGACTCACAACTACTGATGAGTATATCTTCTTTGCCTTTTTTTAGTGACTCTGAACTCCCCAGAGGATTCTGTTTCTCTGGTTCAGTAGTAAAATAATTATCTGCAATATTCTGTAACTTGTTGATACTACAACCCAAACTTCCAGTCAGTTTTTGTGGTTGCATTAGTGGTGAAGATGTAGGAATTGCTGGTAAGCTTCTAGAACGCAGCATGTGAGCAGCCAGCCGTTGTGGAATAATATTGGAAAAACTGTTTCCTGGTAAGGATAGAAAAAAATACTACTTAAAATATAAATAACATTTTTGTAAGCAAATACACATATATGCATATATATTTATATATCATTTTGCAAATGTTTGTATGTATTGTGAGAATTTAGATTTTTACCCTTTAAAAAAAAAAAAAAAAATCGAAATCCCACAGCCAATACCGTACTCAATGGGCAGAGGTCCAAAGTTTTCCCTCTAAGATCAGGATCAAGCCAAGGATGCCCACTGTCACCACTGTTATTCAACATTCTAGCGAGAGCAATTAGGTAAGAAAAAGAAATTAAAAGCATCCAAATTGGAAAAGAGGAAGTAAAACCCTCACTATTCGTAGATGACATGATTCTATATTTAAAAAATCCTGAAATATCTACAATGCTATTAGAGCTAATAAACGAGTATAAACAGAAAAGTGGTGGGATACAAGATCAATATGCAAAAAAATCAGTAGCATTTCTATACACCAGTAAGGAGCAAGCTGAGTAGGAAATCAAGAAAAAATTCCATTTGCAATAGCAACAAAAAGACTCAAATATCCAGGAATTAATTTAACCAGGAATGTAAAGGATCTGTATTCAGAAAACTACAAAACATTGTTTAAAAAAAAAAAAAAAAATCAAAGACCTAAACAAATGGAAGGACATTCCATGTTCATGAATTGGAAGATTAAACATCATGAAGATGTCAATTCTACCCAAATTGATTTATAGATTCAATGTAATACCAATCAAAATTCCAACAGCCTACTTTACAGAAATAGAAAGTAAATTACCAAATTTATTTGGAAGGGAAAGGGGTCCTGAACAGCCAAAAACATCCTAAAAATGAAAAGTAAAGTTGAAGGACTCATGCTTCCTGACCTTGAAGTGTATTATAAAGCTACAGTGGCCAAAACAGCATGGTAATGGCATAAAGACAGACACACTGATCAATGGAATCAAAATGAGAGTTCAGAAATAGACCCTTACTAATACGGTCAACTGATTTTTGATAAGCCTACCAAGTCCACTTTTCTGGGACAGAACAGTCTCTTCAATAAATGGTGCTGGGAGAACTGGATATCCATAATCAAAAGAATGAAGGAGGACCCTTATCTCACTTCCTATATAAAAATCAACTCAAGATGGGTCAAAGACCAAAACATAAAAGCCAGGGCCATAAAAATCCTAGAAGATAATGTAGGGAAACATCTAGAAGACCTTGTAGTAGGCGGGGGACTCTTAAGCCTTACAATCCAAAGCACGAGCAACTAAAGAAAAAAATAGATAAAATAAATGAGACCTCCTCAAAATTAAACACTTCTGCACCTCAAAGAACTTTGTAAAGAGGGTAAAAAGGCAGCCTGCTCAATAGGAGAAAATATTTGAAAATCACACATCCAAAAAGGGTCTAATGTCCATGATATATAAAGAGATCCTACAACTCAACAATAAAAAGACAAATGACCCTATTTTAAAAAAATGGGAAATGACCTAAATAGACATTTTCTAGAGAGGAAATACAAATGGTGAAAAAAACACATGAAAAAAATGTTCAATGTAACTGGCTATTAGGGAAATGCAAATCAAAGGTATAATGAGATATCATTTCACACCTATTCAAATAGCCACTATTAAGAAAACAGAAAACTCAAGTGCTGGAGAGGATGTGGAGAGACAGGAACGCTTATTCACTGTTGGTGGGAATGTAGAATGGTACAGCCACTGTAGAGGACTGTTTGGCGGTTCCTAAGGAAGTTAGATATAGATCTGCCACTTAATCCAGCAATAACACTAGGTATATACCCAGAAGAACAGAGAGCAGTGACACGAACAGACATCTGCACACCAATGTGCAGAGCGACATTATTCACACTTGTCAAAAGATGGAAATAACCCAGGTGTTCATCAACTGACAAATGGATAAACTGTGGTATATACACACAATGGAATATTATTCAGCTGTAAGAAGAAATGATGTTGTAAAGCATAAAACAATGTGGGTGAACCTGGAAGACATTATGTTGAGCGAAGCAAGCCAGGCACAAAAGGACAAATATTGTATGATTCACTATTATGAACTAAATATAAGGAGCAAGCGCATGGAGGTAATAGCTAGAATATAAGCCACCAGAATAGAATGTGGTTAGAGAATGGAAAGCTGAGGTTTCATCTGTGCAGAATTGGTAAAAGTTGTTCGTAAAATGTTTGGAAATGAATAGAAATGGTAAAAGCACATCATAGGATTTGTAATTAGCAGTGCTGAAGTGTAAGTATGATAGCGGTTTGTTTTAGTAATGAAAATGCTCTAATATTGATCAAAGTGATGAATGTGCAGCTCAGTGATTATAACAAATGCTGTTGATTGTACACTTTAGATAAATTGTATGGTTTATGAACAAAAAAAATAATAGGATGGTTTTTGGGGAAAATACACTAAATGTAAGGCACAGACTATAGTTCGTAGTAATATTTTGATGATGCTCTTTCATAATTTGTTACAAATGTTTCATAGAAATGCAAGGTATTGGTGGTGGGGTGATGTTTGGGAGCCCTGTATGATGTAATGCATGTTAGTTTTGTAAGTTCACAACTTTTACTGTACACTTGTTGTTTATGTATGTTCATGTATGACTGATATACTTCAATACATTTTTTAACGAAAAAAAATCTATTAAGTGGGACTTCTCTTGGTTACAACCAGAGCAAGAGCCCATTTATCCAGCACTGTTTAAAAAATCCATAAGTGAATTTTCCTATTAACTAGTGTTTAAAATTCTTAAGAGCCAAAACTATTTTTCTTATTAAAATCTTCCCAAAATATATGTTCTTCCCTGTCATCTTAACAAAACACAATATTGACTGAATGATTCCACCATTAGGATTAATTGCTGTACTACAGTGAAATTAAGTGAGATAAATGAAACTTAATTGATGTCAGGCTAGCAGTCTCTAGGATGCATTTTTTTATAGTGAGGGCTTTGCAACTAAATATAACTGGATTCAAATGATAGCTATTAGTTGGGTGGTCTTAGATAAATCGATTACCTGTATGTTCGTTTTTACACATGAAAAATGAGGGTTAAGAATATCTACTTTGCAGGGCTGCTTTAAAAATGAAATGTAATCATATTTATGGCACACCCAGCATAGTCATAGTGCCTGACATAACAGGTGCTCAATAAATGGTAGTAATAGTTGTACTTGTTATTATTATTATTAGACTAAATGGCTCCAAACAGGTCTCTCTCTCCTCCATTTCTGCAGTCACTTTTTGCTGCTATTAGCAAGAAGCAAAACTCTCTCTTCTTGGTATAGCTCTCCAATTTGCTGCTTCTAATATGCTATGTAGGAGGAGACGAGAAAATCAACCTCCCTGCATGTATGGGACCGGAGCACTTGCACTCAGTGTGGTCCGTGGACTAGGGGCATCAGCACCAGCCCACCTGCTTGACTGTCTGACGTACACATTCTCAGGCTTGATCCCAGGCTCTACTGAACCCCAGTAGATGAGAGAACAGCCCAAGAATCTGTGTTTTAACGAGCTGTCCAGGTGATTCTTATACATGCTAAAATTTGAGAACTGTCATGGAATAAATAGTGACTAAACGAACTACTTGTGAGCACAGGCTTTGTGGCAGTAATTTCACTTTCAGGTCAATACCAAAAGCCAGAAGCTTGGGACATCTATCTGCGCGGATCGGCGGCGTGGACCGAATGGTGGAGATTCGTGAGTTTTGAGGCTGCCGGTGGAGGTTGGCGCGGGCGGCTGAGCCCCGCGGTTAGGGAAACATAGAAAGAAGCAAGGAAATAAAATAAGAAGAAAAACTGCCAAAGAGAAAACTTAACTCACACGCAGAACCAACAGCTAAATAAAATTCTAGAGCATAGAGAAAAGCTAATCAACTGAACAAATCCATCAAGATAATATGATGACCAGAGGGCAACAGAAAAATACAAATGACTCTGAGAAACTGGAAAACATGGACCAGTCCAATGCACAAAATAAAAACCAGGATGCAATGCAGTACATTGAACAACTAATCAAAGCTATCCAAACAAATATCATGGACCAACTTAAAGAACTGAAGGAAGAGATTAAGGATATAAAGAAGACATTGGGAGAACATACTGAAGAAATAGTTAACACACCTAAAAAGGTAATGGATATGATGGTGAACAAAGGCACAAGTCAAGAAATGAAAAAGATGCTGGACTCACATGGCAGCAGATTTGAACAGGCAGAGGAAAGAATTAGTGATATGGAAGACAATACAGTTGAAATCAAAGAGATTGTAAGAAAAGATAGACAAAAAGATAGAAAAAATCCAGTATGGTCTCAGGGAATTAACCGATAATGCAAAACGCACAAACATACGCATTATGGGCATCCCAAAAGGAGAAGAGAAGGGAAAGGGAACAGAAGGAGTGTTGAAGGAAGTTATGGCTGAAAACTTCCCAACTCTATTGAGAGAGATGGATGTGCAGATCCAGGAAGAACAGTGCACGCCAAATAGTATAAATCCCAACAGGCCAACTCCAAGACATATACTTGTCAAATTGTCCAATGCTCAAGACAAAGAGAAAATACTCAAGGCAGCAAGAGAAAAGAGAACCATCACATACAAGGGAAGCACAATAAGATTAAGTGCTGATTTCTCAGCTGAAACCATGGGGGCAAGAAGACAGTGGTATGACATAGTCAAAACACTGAAAGAAAAAAACTTCCAGCCACAAATTCTCTATCCAGCAAAATTGGCATTCAAAAATGATGGGAGAGTTCAAAATATTCACAGATAAACAGCAATTAAGAGAGTATGTCAAGAAGAAACCAGCACTTCAAGAAATACTAAAGGAATCTCTACAGGTTGAAAGGAAAAAACAAAGGAGAGAGAGTTGGAGGAGAGTTTAAAAACAACTGAAAAGTCAAAAAGAGAAACAAAACAACATATGACATACATTAACCCAAAGAAAAAAATGACTGAAGTAAGAAATTCGTTATGAGTAATAACACTGAATGTTAATGGATTAAATTCACCAATCAAAAGACACAGATTG
>JAKSZT010026446.1:5559413-5628614 GCA_026826555.1 Tolypeutes matacus
CTATATGTGATGCTGGAGTTTTTAGGTATACTTCCAGAGACTGGAGCCTCCCACCTACCTATGTGCCAGGTGTGCATGAAATCTAGGTGGAGCTGCAACTCCTACCCTACAGCTCAATGGACTCATCCAAGTCACCTGGCGAGGAGACAACGATGGGCAATGGCCATCCCAGGGAATGGAGAGGGCCTGCATCTGCAGGCAGGATCATCCCACCCACCATATCCATGGGATATAAGCCCTCTCTCACTTGGAGTTGGAGTGGACACCACCATCCCAGTCCCCTCAGGATTGGGGGAAGAACTATGGACTAGAGTGGACTTGATGGTATTCTGTTGTTCACATATGGTGATTCTAGCAATGGAAGAAATTATAACAATGAGGTGGAGCCAGTGGCCACTTGACACTTTTGGGGTAGGGAGGGGATGAGCAGTTGAAATACAGGGGCTTCTTTGGGAGTTGGAGGTTGTCCTGAGTACTGTTGTGGCAACGGATGTAGGCCATTTTAAATCAGCACACACCACTCAGAACTGAGTGGGAGAGAGCGTGGTCTACAGTGTGAACTGTGGTCTATGGTTGGTGGCAAGGCTCCAGGATGTATAAGTTCATTGAGGGTGGTGGGCCACACTTGTGGGAGATGTTTGTGTGGGATGTGGTGGGAGGTGTGGGAGGTGGGCAACATGGGAATCCCAGTGGGTTCCGTGTAATATTTTGGGTAATCTAAGCACCTCTTAAAATATATGTGTATATATATATATATATAAAAATAACATTTTTGTAAGCAAATACACATATATGCATATATATTTATATATCCTTTTGCAAATGTTTGTATGTATTGTGAGAATTTTGATTTTTACCCAAAATAAAAATAAATTAAAAAAAAAAAAAGCTAAAAAAAAAAAAAAAAAATACCAAAAGCCAAGTGGACAAGGAAACTAAGAATACCGTCAAGAAAATGGTTGGGGTTTGGATCATTGGATCTAGGCTGGATAAGGAAAGCAGAGGCAGAGGGGAACCTGGAACGGTAATAAAGAAGTGAGAACGAGACTGGGATGCTGAAGGTTCAGAGATGGGAGGCAGCCTTGATGGTGATAAAGGCCAAAACGGATGTATATTGGTAGAAAGAGGGAAAGGTCCCCAGAGTCCAGGAACGTGGAGCTGACTTTAGGTAGTAAGTTGAGTTCAAAGTTTTTTAATGGGAAAATAAATCAGAAGATTAATACAAAACAAAAGAGCCTGACGGAAGAGGGCAGCGAATGCCAGCGCAAGAGAGCATGTGATTGGCCATTTCCTAAGTGCTGCCAAGGGCCTGGCCGGGCAGCTTTTATTAGACTGGATGTGAGTTGTGCTTCCAGAAAGCAAAGGAAATTTATTCCTTAAATACATTCTGTTATTTTTAAGTTTAATCTTCCATTTATTTAGTCAGAATATCAAGTTTCAAAACATGTATTATTTAATGACCTACTAATACTCAGAACAAAAACTGGAAGAGTTATCCTTTTATTATTGCTATCTTTACCTTCAGTTAGTGAAGCAGTGAAACCAGATGGACTTATTACCATCAATCCAGGACCAGCAGCAGACTTTCCTCCACTGCTGGAATGCCTCAGGGACATGATTGACTGTACCTTCTCCTGAAAAATCTTGCCATCTAGAATCAAAAGGGGAAAATAAATTTGTTTTACAGAAAAAAAAATTTTTATTGAGACAGCAAAATAAAACAAAAATATAACTTTAAAAGCAAGTCATTAAATACAAATTTTTACAAATGCTGTTCTAAGGGGAAACTACTGCATCTTTTAACTAACATACACTTGATATGTGAAGATTTATATTCTACAATTTCTTCCTATAGATTTTTTTTAAATTGATTATTTTTAAATTGACTATTACAGTTTCATTCAAAGGAAATAACTTCTATTTCCTTTGAATGAAACTGTACTTACAGCTAGTTCTATAAGTTAACATTTTACTGCTCACTTTTCTTACTATGATCTCTCCATGGAAACTGTTCATCTGTTTATTTCTTATAAGGACTGTGTCTTATATTTGTGTATATATATATCCCCTGCAGTGTCTGATATGACTCTGAAAGCTGGTATCCCCAGGTTAATCTTCCTTTCTGAGTTTTATGCTTGTAAATTCAATTGCTCGATTTCTTAAATGCACCACAAATGCAACATATCTTATCTGAATCGCCCTTAATTCACTCATGCTTTATTTCCTTGTCATTTGGGAGAACCACCCATTCACTAGGCAGCCATCCTTGACCACTCACTTTCCTTTCTCCACATCCAGTCAGTCACCACATTCCACTGATTTCATCTCCTATTTCCTGAACTCTTCTCATCCTTACATATTGCCATAGTTCAGGCTCTTATTATTTCACCAAGATTTACCACAGGCTTCTAAATGGAATTCCTGAAGGACATCGTGTCACCTTCAATCCTCTCACAGCTACTAGCATTCTCTCTCTCAGATGTCACCCTGTGCTTAAAACCTTTCAGTGGCTCTCTGTTGTGTCTTTACCGCTTGGGTAAAGTCCAAGATTCTCGTCCACAAGAATCCCCAGGCCTCTCTCTAGCTTTGTTTCTTATATTACATTTCACCAATTTTTCATAGATTACTAAAACTGTTTCATTTGCCTAGCTATTTCCCTTCAACTCCTACTTACCCTTTAAGACTCAGAGCAGGCATATCCTCTTCCAGGAAATATCCCCCAACCCCTTACCTGCTCTGTAATCCCAGAAAACACAATGTTTAACATGGCGTAATTATTTGTTCATCTCTCCACTCTCTACCAGGCCAAAAGCTCCTTAAGGAATGGGACCATATTTTACTCATCTTTGTACCTACCATAGCCCCAGAATTTTGCATAATACCTTCTTCACTAAATGTGTGCTGAACTTAACACAAAGTCAGGCTACCTAATTTCATTTGGGCTTTTACTGCTGTTAAATCATTTAATTCATTTATTAAGTTTCTTAAAATGGCTGCTTTACAACCAGTTTTCCACCCTAAATTTAGGTATACCACATTGCATTTTCCTGGTTCTTTTAAAACACTAATTATTCCATCTTTCTTTCATATTGGGTTCCTTTTCCTTTTCAAATCCTCCAAATAATATAATTACCAGAAGTTCTTTCCTTAGCTCCCCCTTCCCTTCTCTCTCTCTGTACTCTTGTTCAGTGATCTCATCTATTCTCAGAGCTTCGACTCATGTCGATACAGATAGTTCCTTATAATCTCTCCTCATTTCCAATTGCCTGCTAGATAATTTGTAACATGATTAACTACAGGCACCTCATATGCAACATATATTCTAAAACCAAACACATTATCCTCTTTCCTTAACATCCCCAGAGTTATCCCATCCTAACATTCAGGTTTAGTTATTTTTCCCTCCTTTCCACTTCCCCTAATACTGTGCCCAACTTCTATTATTTTAGATCTTAAGGATTCTATAAGAGATTCCTGATGGGTCTTACTATGCCTAGCTTATTTTTACTGAATCCTACTGCAATAATTTGTTTACATCATATCCCTGTGCTCAAACCAAATCAAACCAAATCAAAAAACCCTTCAATGATCTCTGACTAGAATACAAGTCCAAATTCATTGGCCTTACATTCAGGGACCCATTTAATATAAGAGAAATAAATATTGGTCCTAAACTACATGGCATTACTTCTCACTACTCCTTTTTATAGAAAACTCTATATTTAGGTAAAACTAATTATTCCTTTTTTTCACATTTTTCCCTTCATTTAAATCATCCCTTAATTTGGAACGCTAATTTTCCAATCTGCCTATCCAAATTCTACCTAACTTCTTCAATGCCCAGGCAATATACTACGCAACCTGTTAAATCTTCCCTTTACAACTGTCTGATATAATCCTCACTCTCTAAAATCCAAACAATTCTTTTGTATCTATTAGGTACTTACCAAATATTGTTTCTTATTGTAGTTATTTGAGTATATGTCTCTTTCTCCTTTTGAAATTTAAGGTCTCTGAAGTCAGAGAACATGTCTGGTTCACTTATAAACCTCTGCCCCATCCCAATCACAATACTTAATTAGGGCAGTTCCAGCACATAGAAGCCATTCAATGACTACCAAACAAATGTGGATCAAGTGGGAAGAGAACAACAAAAGTGGAGATAGCTAAGATCTATGAAAAATGATTATACCTACCTATATGCAAAGAAAAGTAGAAGTTTGTGGGGTTGTGACAAACATAAGTATTAGTAGGAGGGTGAACTGCTAAAAGGAAATTGAAGATAATTGTCAATAATTCCAAATCTGGGGGAGATCCAAGGACTTCTGCTATAATTTTCACAAATGATCTACAAACCTCTCGGGGCAGAGATGTAAGGTGCCCCTCTTTGTGTTCCTGAAAAAAAAATTAAACTATTCTTAGATTTAAAGAGAACTGTTAACCAACATTTTTCATTTAAGCAAGATATCCTTTTTAAGGTAGAACTGTGTTAATTTACTATCTAGTCTGATCTAAATAGAATTAAATTGAGTTTCTCAACTCAAGCAATACTGCTACTAAGGATTGATTAAAAGTGATGGCAATTTAATTTTGGTCAATTTATCTTAATTAATGAAGCAAAGATATATTATAGCACTCATGAGCATGGACTCAGAAGTCAAACTTCCTAGGTTTGAATTCTGGTGCCTTCACTCACTAGCTGTGTGATCTAGGTCATGTTATCTAACATCTCCCTGCCTCAATTTCTTTATCTGAAGATGGGGATAATCCTAGTGCTACTTCATAGGCTTGCTGAAAGGATTGAACGAGTTAACATGAGCTCTCAGGATGGTGCCTCACACATAGCAAGCCCCATACTAGTACCTATTTTCCACTATTGTTACTGCCACCACGGGATCAGGAGGGCCAATTTCTGATGGATTAAACTAGTTATATTAGTGTCATGTGCTCCAGTTTAGAAAGCACTGTCTCATTTGAATCTCACAACACCTCTATGAAAAGTATTTTTATCCTTCGTTTATAGAATACAAAGTGTCATGACTAGCTTAAGTCGCACAGATAATAAGTAGTACAGTTAGAACTCAAACTCAGGTCTTCAAACTTTTTCATCTACTTCTTGGAATAATGAAACCTAGTAGAATGGTAGGTAATTATTAAAAATAAAGACATATATAAATAAATTGTTTATATCCTCCAATTCCACCTCCCCAATGGGTAGCAGCTAGCCTCAAAACCTCATCTTCCCTCTCCATATGGCCAAATATGTATGTCTCTACATCCACTCTTCCTTATTTACTCATGTGTATTGCTGAATCCTAGTACTTAAAATCTAGATGTTCATTTTTTTTTTTTTTTTTGAGGTAGCAGGGCTGGGTACCCAAAAAACCCAGGACCTTGTATGTGGGAAGCCGGTGCTCAACTACTGAGCCACATCAGCTCCCTTTGATTGGTTTTTTTTTTTCATTTGTTTTTGTTTTTTCAGGAGGCACCAGGAACCGAACCTGAGCCACATTTGCTCCCCTAGATGTTAATTTTTAAACAATTTAGTCTGACTGCCTTAGATTTAAGATGAGAACACAGAGTCTACAGAAGAAAGCATAAAACCCCCTTTGCCAAGATCTCACAACTGCCAAGCAGCCAAGCCAAGCCAAGCACACAGATCTCCTGGCTTCTGATTCAGTGCTCTTTCTACTGTAGTTCTTTTCCTTCCTTCTAAATGGTATCCCTTGCACCTTCCCAACTGTCCTGGCTGCATTGTTACTTATTCATTCCTACATCCATCCTAGCCCATGTTTCTTCAATACTGTCCTCTCCACTGACTCCTTATAACTACTGCCTGGTAGCCTAGTCTCACATACATGTTTATTAATCTTCCTTAAATGCCATAAAGACTCTAAGATACCTCAAAGGCAAAGATTAAGTTCATTTCTTTATATACCTCCCACAGAGTCTAACATTAAGATATCTTAATAAAGAGCTGATAATTTGATAAATGGGCTCTTTGAATGAAGAAGGATGAAGAAACGTACTTTTCAAAAACCAAAAAACAAAAGCAAAAGCATTTTTTTTTTTTTTTTTTTTTTTAGTTTTTTAGTTATCTAGCATTTTTATAAATAATATGGAAGTGAGAACATATACTGAAATCTCCAAGTTGGTAAGTGGTACTAAGCTTTTTTTCCCCCTATCTGGTTGCGTCATTGTCTTTTTTATTTTTTACCAGGAGGTCCCAGGGATAGAACTTGGGTCCTCTATATGGTAAACAGGAGCTAATTGCTTGAGCCACAGCCACTTCCCCTAAGCTTTTCCGACATGGAAAGACTGAATAAGAATCTCACACTGTCATGTGAACTCATTGAAAACTAAACCAACAAATTTCAAAATGAGGATATGAAGAAACTGATTTAGACGCAGCGGCAGGTGGCGGGTGGCCCTGGGTGAGCATGGAGCTTGGAGGCTGCGCTGGCCCAGGGCCGGCGGGGCCGCGGCGCTAGACTGCGCGTGGGCATCCTGGAGGAGGAAGTAAGAAGGGGAAGCAGGTCCCATAATGAGAAGAATGGATACCAACATTTCGCTTAACTGAGCTTCTGGAGTTTTAAAGAAGATATTTCCACCAGTTATTGCTAAGTGTTCAAAGATTCTGAGGGGAACAGCATCCTGGAACATCTTACTCTAGCATCTCAGGTGACTGGAAGTTGAGAATCTATATTTTAACCTGATGTTTAAGGTTCTGAGGAAACCAGTGGAGTAGTCCAAACAGATGATGGAGTTGGCACTGTGTATGTCTTTTTGTCGCTGGGTAGTGATGTCCAAGTGTTTGCCAAAGGCTAAAGCAGTAAGTGGGGTCAATGGGATGAGAAAAATGCAGCAAGGCCACAGGTGGAATTCCAGGAGAGAGTGGAAGTCCCACTCCCAGATGACATTTTGCAGAAACAAGGACACCATGAACACATCCCACCCTTACTATGCACTAAGAAAAAACCAAACTGGTAGATGAATAAGGATTCACAAAGAGAAAGATGAACAGAATATCAATTATCACCAAAAATGTTCAGAAAACCAAAAAAAAAAAAGATTGTTTAAGCTTAAAAAATAGCAGGCAGGATACATACATTTCAAAACTTTTTTCTGGGAAGGGATTCATACATTGAACACAAAAGGATATTCCATGGCCCAAAGGCCATTAAGAAGCTGAAGAGTGTCACACATGAAAAATGAAATTAATCCTCAAAAGTGGAGTGTTAGGAAAGAAGAATTTGGTAAATCTAAATAAGTTTTAAGTGTTAAAAAGGACCAATAATCACAATTAAAATAAATAAATTAAACTTGTTTCATAAAAAAAAAAAAAAAAAGAAACTGCTTTAGAGGACAAATGATGCATAAAACATTCATTAAAAAATGGGCCTAAAAGATCACTGTATTGTGTTCCTAGAGACAACAGACTAATTTGTTGCAGGGGACAAGAAAGGCAATAAAATGTTTTTGTTTTGTTGGCTAAGAATTCATTCATTTAACAGATGTTTATTGGGTGCCTCTGGGTGTCAGAATTGGGATTACAGCAGTGATCAATCAAACACATTATTCCTGCCCTCAGGGGCGTTACAGAGGGAAATAAACCATCTTCTCACAGACAACATAAATTAACATTAGGTACATATAGTAAAAGTGTGTAAAGAAGAAGGAGCTAATTTGAATGGCAAGAGCAGGACCAGTTTTTGTCAGGAAGTAAGTTTTAAACTGAGACCTGACTGAAAAGCAGGAGTTGGCCAGCTGAAAAGAACGGAGGCAATAACTTTTCAGGCAAAAAGAACATTATGTGCCCTGAGTGGGGAAAAGTCTCACTTGGTTAAGGAAGTAAAAGAAAGCAAGAGGAGCTGGACTGCAAAAGAGGAGGCTAGAGTGGTAGCCAGAGGATAGAAACCACCTTACAGATGTTACAGATTTTTGGGTTTTAGCCCAAGTACAATGAGAAGCCACAAGTCACACTGAACTAAAGGCTCTAAAAACCTAAAGAAAGCATTAATGATCCCATGGCACTTATCTAACTTGAGAAAGTTCTAATAGATGCCTCAGGCATTAAAAAAAAAAAAACATGGAAAATTATCCAATACACCAGCCAAGCAGATAAATGAACATCTGTAAAGGCAGGAAAAAATTACCTAGGAGCCAGGTCATAGCACAGACACTTCAATGCAACTGGTGAAATTAGTGCCACTTTAAAAAATAGTATTTTGGATATATGAAATAATTCATTTTCAATTATGCTAATTTCAGCACATAAAATAGACTAAAACAAGACATACTTATACCTTATTCTTTAAGGAATATAGAGCAAGTTGAAATTTCACTATTGTTGATGTTCTGAGACTACATTACTATTATAACCCAACATTATGAAATTTAACAATTCTTCTTGTAATTGAGTTATTAAACAGAAACAATTGCAGAAAATAAATCTCCAAAAGTAAAGTTACATGCAAAGTACCTGCAAAACCTGACAAGTCAGTAGAAAGTGCTGAACCACTCGAGCTTTCAATAACTGCTTAATGTTAAACACTTGCTGGTGGTGTGCTGCTCTGATGAGAGCTTCGAGAGCTGCTAGCAGAGTTTCCCAAACGCCTTGCTGAGAAAATAGACACACACAAATAGCAGTTACTGAAAAAGAGGCTGCATGCTTTTTTAGAAAACATGCAATATATCAGCTTCACATTGAGAACATATTCAATGTCAAAGATGAAATCTGAAAAAGCAAATCCTAAAATGTACTCACATTCTGTTATTTTTTATTATCAATAAGTCATTTCTAAATACCTATGTTGAATCCAATATTGTATTAGGTACTTTAATAAATGATCCTTTCTGTGGCACTAAATGATATGCATTTTTAAAAGGTGAATTATGTGGAGGGATTTATATAACATAGAGAAGCACACACATTATCAATATAACTGTTTTCAAATAATAACATACTCAAATAGCACTATTAAAATGTATAGACTTCAATGCTAATTTGCATATGCAGCATTTAACCAAATATTCTTACAACAAACTGTACTAAATTAAAAGTCACTGACAATGTGAAAATTCTACATTGTTTGGATTAATGTACTTTTAAGTCCAAATAATAGAATTCCCTGCATAATCACAAATTCTGCATTTTCAAAGAGTAATTAGCATCCTTTAAGGTGGCTAAAAAAGCTTCTCCCATATTAAACCAATCTTAGATTAGTCACAATAATGGATCACATATAGATAACTGATTATTGAAAGACAGTCTTCACTTCTTATTATACCAATTGACCTTTCAACAAAGCTATTAACAAAAAGCAAAATTAACTGGTTTGGGTTCCAGAAGTCACTCTTTCTCTTGCCATTATCTGATAAAGGTGATAATGAACAACAACAAAAAAAAGGCCAAGGAACTGGTAGACTTAATCGTACTACTCTAACCAAGGCCTCTCCCTAGACAGGGCCAAAATGTCCTAAAAGAAAAAAGCCACATGAAAATTGAAAGACAAGGCAGCCCAAGTATGAAAAACTTTATTCAGGTCTGAAAAATAATGCCCAAAACAGTACCAAAATAAAATAATACCAAAGTAAATAATCAATAAACAACAAATTATTTTAAAAAATAATTAGGCAAAAAAATGTTATTTCAAATCACAGAAGTGTGTGTATGGTTTTTTTTGAAAATCACTTTTGATTACAAGAAAAAATGTTGTTGTTTTTGTCAGTCAAACAACCCCAAATTAGCATACTCTCTTGAAACACTAAATAAAATATCTGTCCAAGATTTAGTTAGGTTCAATCTTCTAATCTCAAAGTGAGCCATATATTTATTATATATTTACATTATTTACTATATATTTATATTGCTGTTTAATTCAATTTGTTTATGTATGCTATCCCTGTGTTCATTTGCTTTCTCTCCCAGACACATTACACATATTTTAACATATATGTCTGAAAGTAAGTTTATTCAGAATATAAAAATAAATCACAACAAATTACAAAGTTTAAAAGCCAAAAACACCACAAAATCCAGAAAAAGAGCAGTAGTTTATTAGTTGCCTGACATGCCTCTATAATACTTTCCCCCTATGTTTTGTGGCTGCACATTCTTTGATTGCATCATTCATATAACAATAATTTTGTAATATTTTCTACTGGAAGAATAGAAAAATAATTGTCTTTCCTCTAGCGTGTTTGATCAAAATTTAAAAAAAAATGACAAATTAGAAAAGTTTCAGTTTCACAACTTGCTATTGGTAAATTTGTAAATTTTTAGGAATTGTTAAATTTGGGATAACCAATTTTTTTAATTCTAAAAATTAATTTTAATTTTCTAAAAATTGCTCTGGAAATAACTACGTGTGATGATAATATTGCTGACTTCTAAATAACTCTAGACAAGCTTTTTTTTTTTTTTTTTTCCAAAAATCACCACTACCTACTAGAACCCTGCCACATTTAAAGGAACAGTCTATACTAGAACTAGAACTATGTCCCACAAAGACCACGTAAAACTACGGTAGAAGAGAACAGCCCTAAGTTCAAATACTCATTCCCTGGCTGGGAACTTGTGAAATCCAGCCCGCCCATTGCTGGTGTTGAGGCATTGTGCCTGGACCTAAGATCTAACCATATTCCTTGCCTTCTGCCTAGGATAATGCCAAGACTTCATAGCCTTGCCCTGATCACAGCCCTAAGATTCCTGGTCAGCTTGTTGCCCCACCTCAGAAGGTGTCCAGTTCCCTCTCCTTGACCTGACTTCCCAAAGGAGGAGGCAAGGTTCCTTTTTCAGAGTTTATGGTAAGTGCCAAGGCCCCAGTTGATCCAAATGAGCCCCGTGCTCGGCAGTGGAGATCAGCTCTCGCTATTCCCAGCTGGCCCATGTTCTGATCCTGACCCTCCAGCTCAGCATTACTCACAGCTGCTCAAAACTTTGTATGGAAACTAATCTCCAGATTTCCATTTACAGTGAACACTCATTCTGTTCTTTAGAAGAATGATTAGAGGAATATTTAAAAGTACATGCCTCTGCTTTATTCCATATCTTCCAGTCAAGCAACAGCTCCTCTAACAGTTTAACGTCTTGGATTATGGCATTAGACTCTACATCCAACTTAAACTCTCCATTCTCATTGATATGAATAATATCTTCACCACAGCAACCTTCGAGAAGGGTCTACGGAAAAGTAATATAATATGCATTAATAATTAACCTGAAAATTCAACAGAAAAATAAAGCTTTCAATCTTGACATTAAATTCAAAGAAAAAACTAGTGAATAATTGAACATTTCACAAAGTATCTTGAAAGCATTTTGAAAAACAATTCAAATAATCAGAAAAACCCAAAATTCCAAATATTTGGAAGAGATTACTCATTTTCAAACACAGGTTAAAACAAACCACACTCTATTTCTATTTTTTTTTTTTAATAGAAAGAATCTGCTATTGAACTTTAAACCTTTTCAAAAAAGGAGGATTCATGCCACAAATATATGGATCTTGATAGTTTAATGAGCGAGTGGGGACAAGAATCACCTTTTGCCTTAGCACCAGCACACCTCAGAGAGAAATACTTTCACAATATTGGCAAATGTGTTTAGCTAGAAAGGAATTTAAATATATGATGATGGTTGGATCATAATAAAAGCTAATATAGATATCTATGACTTTAATATTTAACACTTCAGCAGCACTGCATAATGGAAATGGCATGGCACTAGGTGCCTGGAGAACTTTTCTTCCATAACTACACAAGCAGAAGCGATTGAGCATTTCTTTGGGTCTCAACTGTGTTATAAATTCTAAGAGTTTATTTTTCCTCCTTACTCTTTATAATCCTATAAAGAAAATAAAAATTGTAATTATTTAAATGATGAGTAGAATCAGAAGAGTACCTTAGTTTGGTTAAATATATTCTTCTGAGTTTCCCTTGCTTTCCTCAGGGATAACTGAAACACAAAACTCTATTATGGGAACACTTTGATGAAGTGATGAGTATCACTGTGTGTAGAAACCATGAGAATAAATTTTATGAGATCATACCTTCAAAATGCGAAATCCGACAATGCATTTTTGTTTGATCAACACCTGATGAATCATGGAAAGTCCATTACAATTTTCTAACTCATGTATTCTTTGCTGATTGTATTTAATTAATGAGAGTATAACTCTTAGTGCTAATGCTTGAGTTTCTTCAGAGCTACTGAGTTCAACAACCTTAAAAAAAAGTGGATATATTTTTCTTTTAATTTGTTGAGAGTAAAAAATTTAAAATATCTACCATGATGTAATATCAAACCATCAGTTTAATCTGAAAGCTTATTTTTTAGTACACATACTTTATTATTGGCAACTATTAAAAGAATTATAGGGAAGTGGATGTGGCTCAAGCAGTTGGGTGCCTGTCTACCACATGGGAGGTTCCGGGTTCAGTTTCCAGGGCCTCCTAAAGAAGAAGAGCAAGACAGCGAGCTGGTGCAACAGGCTGGCGTGGCAAGCTGATACAAAGAGATGACACAACAAAGAGACACGATGAAGAAACACAGTAAGAGACACAACAGGGAGGGAGTGGAGGTAGCTCAAGCAATTAGGTGCTTCCTTCCCATATGGAAGGTCCCGGGTTCAGTTTCTGGTGCCTCCTAAAAAGAAGATGAGCACACGATGAACAGACACAGAGAGTAGACAGCAAGCACAAAACAATGGGGTATGGGAGGGTGGGGTAAATAAACAAATAAAATAAATCCTTAAAAAAAAAAAGAATTATAAACAAAATTGAGAGAAATACATAAATTCCATACGCTTTTATCTCTTCAGTATACTATAAATGAACTAAAATAACATTAACAATCTTAGAAGTTAGTAGCTTGTATAATTAGTGATATGAAATGTGAGTAAAATATTTCGAATTTTTGATAAATTAGTCAACAGATAGGCTCTGTGTTAGGTGCTGTGGGAGATAAAAAGAAGTAAAAGACATCACAGTTTACTCCAATGGGGCCTACGATCTAGTCAAAGAAATAAGATGTACATATAAAAACCATGTACTTCAATTCAACCAATGCTTTCTGACGACTACTCTATATACGAAACACACAGCTGTTATCACAATAAAAGGCAAAGAATTAGACAAAACAAATGCCATCAGAGCACAGAGACTACTTCTGACCTTTCTGTGTTTGGCTTACGGAAGGATATATGGCGGGAAAGTTGGCCTGGAAGGTTAGCAACATCCTGAGAAGTAGGGATAAGAGGCTGGGCTGGGGTGAGGAAACTAGGATGTGTCTGTTAAAGGAAAGACAGTGTCCCTGTCCTCAGATAACTAAATAGAACAGATAACTAAACAATGTATTCTAATGTACTTATATTAGGGAATGGATCAAACTTTTTTTTCTTCTCTTAAAAAAAAAAAAAAAATCCGAAACCCAAATAAATTAAATTATTTTTCACTTTTTCACTTATTTGTTGGCCCTTGATTTTTTTCCCCTGTGGATCAGAAAGCTTCAAGGGAAAATAAGCATCACAAACTTTATTTTTAAAAAATTCTATCATTACTACAGCATGTATTTTTTTCATGTTTTCACTGGCAATTTAAAATATCTGTATATTTAACATTTTGCTGTTCTAATATACATTTCTGGAAAACAGAAAACTTTTAAAATCCCAAATTAGAAGAAAGTTTAACCATTTGTAGCAGAAAGTTTGATGACATTCTCATCAATAAATGTGTTATAATATTAAGAGTTTTAATAGAGTTGATAATCTAGAGTTTTTTTTTAATCCTAAAGAAACTGCAATTTGTGAGTAATAAAGAAGTAGTTTCTCTTTAGATAAAACTATAATCAGTGATTCTTACCCTAGCAAAGAGAAAAACAAATATGCCAGTCCCACCAATCTCATGCAGAATGCCTTGAATAGTTTTACATTCAGTAGGCTGGAGATTCTTCAGATGATGAGGTCCCAGTAAGATGCTCTGAACTTCTTTTGAGCTGAAGGGTCTTTGAGAGAGTTGAGTTTTCATCTGACCTTTAAGTCTAATAACTGGCTCATAGATGGTATACTGAGCAGGATAGTGAGTTGTATAAACTACTGCAAGGCTTTCCTGAAAGACAAATATTTTTTTCAGTAACTTAAAATTTAAAAAGTGAGCTGTCAACAAATAAATATTTAAAAGTAAAAAAACACCCAACGAATCTCTTTCTTCATTTTTAAAAAGATAGTTACTATGGTCTGTCTCGGTCAAGTTTACTTACTACACAAAGAACAACATGAAAAGCCAGACTGCTCTCCACAAAGGAAAAGAGGAATTTCATTTAGCCATGATCAACAGGATAAACTCCATCAAGGCTGAGAAGGCTTCCAGCTTTGGTATCAATTTAGAATAAACATTAACTTATACTTACTATTGACACTCATAATAGCTAATTCTTATATCACACTCATTACATGCCAGGCACTGCTCTAAACACTTTACAACTCTATGAGATGGGTAATACGGGTCAATTTATACTTTTTTTTTTTTAAACTTGGATTTGCTCACAGGCTGGCTAGTTATTTAAAAGTGACCAGATATTTCTTTCTACTAGAAGAAAATTCTACCAGCAAACTTAACAGAACTTTCAGTATTTCTCCCCTGCAGTGGGTAGTTTCAAGCAGCTTCTGGCTTCCTATCAAGGGTCCATAAACTACTTTAAAAATTAAGGTGAAACCTAAGTGCAGAACATATTTCGAGGTAGCGTCAGCGGCAGTAGCTGAAGGAGCCTGGGTGCGGGGAAATCAAGAGCTGTCCACACTCACTCAGCGGCTTCTCACTGAAGTCGGTGGGAGCCTAGGCCTTTGATCATTTACAGCCCAGTGAAATCAACCACCAGTCTGCTGTCTGAATATGCTGGGAAAAGGGAAGGTTCAAATCTGCAGTCGTTTTCATGAGAAATCTGACAAAACGCCTGAAGGCGGGTCCCAGCTGGCCACCAAGGCCTGACAAGGGCACCTGCTTGCCTGCTTGCTCTCTCATGATCTTGTAACCCTAAAATGATGGAGTCAGGATTCTAGAATTTGCCTTTTGTGGCATAAAACCCTCAGAGTTTTCATTTGTGATTATTTCTGTTGATTTTTTTTTTCCCCTATCACACTGTAATTGAGAGTTAGGATTTGAATCCAAGTATCCTGACTCCAGAGCCCATATTCCCAGTCATGCCAACAGTTAAGAGAAGCTTCTATACAGTGTCAGAGCCCAATATCATCGTTTATAACTTATAAGACCTAGATTCTTTTCAGGTAAAATAAAAGGATTAGGAAATAATTTTTAATGAAAATAAACAGATTACCCAAAAACTAGAGTTAAAATTACTTGAACAAACACTTCAGTGAGTTTCTTGGTTTCCCTAAACCAGAGTGTCTCAATGTATGGCCCCCAACCAACATGATCAGCATTCCCTGGAGCCTGTTGAGAATATGAAGTCATGGGCTCCCTTCAGACCTACACTGAATCAGAAACCCTGGCCTCTCGAGCCATATTTTAACAAGCCCCAAGCCCTCTGGGTGATTCTGATGCACATTTAGGTTTGAGAACAACTTCTCTAAAGCGTATTTTCTCATGGTAAGGTATTTGGGAGGCAAAATTATGTGTTGGGTACCACTGCCAATGTACCCTAGAATATTTAGCATCCTGGTCCCCACACACTAATAGGTGACAACCTAAATGCCCCCCTCCAAACATACACACACACACACACATTTTTAAATACTCCTTAGAGAGAAAAAGATTATATACAGTCTGATGTCAGAGCTTCAGTTAAATTTCACAGGTATTTACTCTGTATCTATTCTATCAGATGTATATTTAACACCACCTAAGATTTATATATGCTCTACAAAATATCTGTACATAATTTCTCCTTTATTAGTTGAATGTTACAATTTTTAGATACAATATATTTTGGTTGTGAAATACATACCTGAACAACTAAAAATACATTCCAAGACACAAGTATCCTTCAAGTAAGATATATCTTTGACCTATAATCATACATCTCATAAGAAGCAAGAGAAGAAGGAACATGGCTTCATGGCCAGGTCTACCAGTTTTTAGTAGATCTAAGAATATGAAGGTTCAGTTTTCTAGTTGCTATAATGAAAACTGTCACCAGCCTCTAAACTGTACACTGGGAAAACAAAATATTAGAATCATGTATAAAAGGCAATCTGAGAGTTTCAGATAAGCAGTACTTTGAAAACAAAATTCCTAGTTCTTATTGATATTAAAGAAAAAATTTTCCAAAATCTGAAAAATATAATTAATATAATATTATAAATTAAAAATAGCATATATATGTAAGCATGAAGAGGAAATGTAATGAATTTTTTTTAGGAATATGTCAGGCTAACAAGTATTATATATTGTCATTATATCACAGTTTTCTGAATGATTAATAGGTAAAAAATAAACTAACCCAATAATTATTATATAAACACATAATCTCAAGGAAAAGGAGATGAAAAACTTAAATCTAAAAACAAATTCTGAGGAGATCAAAGTACTTCAATTTTTTTTCCCAGAAAAATATATATTCTATGAAAAGAGGAACAAAGTAGAAAAACTTTAGAAATCAAATTCATGGCTAATTACCTTTCAATAAATATACTAGTCACCATAGTAGAAACTTATAAAATTAAAACTTACAATTAGGAGACCAAAGTCCACATCTTTTTTGGCCATAAAAAGTTCTCGGATTTGTTCACATTGCAAAATTTCTTTATTAATATATTTGGAGTAGTCATTTACTGGCTTGCCATATTTACAGGGCATTATGGATGTATGGTTGGGTCCACAAGCATAAAGATAAAAGGCCTCTTGTGAACCAATCTTAGCTCCTGAATGGCAGAGAAATAAAGTTAGTTAATTAAAACACTCCAACCAGAATTTTTTCATAAAAAGCAATCAAGAGTAATTTTTTTGCTCGATTCTTTCAGTTTTTTACTGTCTCATAAAACTGATAAAACCTGTTTCCAAACTGACAGGATGAGAAAATAATCTATGCCAACTATGATGGAAGACGAATTAATGTATATAATGTTAATTGTGAAGCTCTTTGAAAAAAATAAATTCATGAAATTTCTAATTGCTCCTTAAATCAGAAAATGTTTTTGTTGTTGTTTTGAAGAAACAAGGATTGTTTTTTAAATAAATGGAAACTATATCTTGGAAAATTCTATTTTAAAATGTAGTTTGAATTGATATCTTTATTTCTTCCATCCATCCATCCATCCATCCATCCATCCATCCATCCATCCATCCATCCATCCAATAAACATTGTCTGAATGCTATTATGCACCAGGTTTAGTGGTATATTTTTAAAAATCATGTATTTCTTTTTTTCCCTAATATTTGCATAGGATATACTAAAATTATAAATAAAAGAGACAACCATCTTAAGTTTATCAGTCATAATATTGCTTTTTCCAGATTGTAAAATAATGCTGATTTAAAATAAACTTCTCTTTTTCTAGAGAGCAGGGTGGGATAGGTCACACTTGTACATTAAATGTATATTCCAATTATAAGACAACTAGATTATAAAAATGTTAAAATATTTTAAAAGTGTGTCTTAGAATCTAGGAAATACAGTACTTATTGAACATAGTTGAAGAAACAAGGATTGTTACTTTAGCCAAGATTATTTACTTAGTTTAATAGTTGTTAACTGAAATTTGGAAATACTTTAAAGGAGAAAAACATACCATTGAAGAGAAGCAAATTTCCCAGGTCCCATTTTCCAGCCAATTGCAAGAATTCTTCTTGGGATGATAAACAATGGCCGATCATGCAAAATGTTTTATTACTATCAGATGACAAACTTGTTTTTCTTGGAAGCATATAATCCAAAGTAACATCAGGCTTCCTATGTTAAAAACAAAGTCAAATCAGTTTCTTCAGTGAGTATTGGTACTACATGTTTTTAAAAGTATGAATGTTTAATAAGGGGAAACTTGAACAATTTTCTTGATTTGGTGTCAGGTGGATGGTGGTGGGGAAGGAGAGAAAAGCTCATTCTAGTCTCTTGGTCAAAGAAGTGCTGGAGGTCCTGGTCTACAAGTTCCAGAAAGAGGGAGCAGAAGAGAGATGCCTGGTGATCCTACAGCAACCAAGGGAAGTGTGAACAGACATGTGCTGGAAGTTTCCTTTGTTATTAGATTTCTGCATATGCACCTTCCTGTTTTACAGAAATCATCCAACCAGCAATCCCTAATTTTATCCAGAAATCTCCCATGTTGACAAAAAATTCCTAAAATCCCAAGTCCTAAGTGAGGCCTTCAGAGGCTAACAACAACAACAACAAAAAACCACATACTTCTTCAAGTTTTGCTCTGTCTAGGCATTGAAATGCTACTACTTTAGCATTTTGGTTTTTCAGTGCTTAGTGATTACAGAGCTTTTGATTAGTCTCAAATTTTGCCTGTTTTTTCTTCATGATTACAAGAATGCTTACAAAACACTGGAAAAGGTAAACTGGGGCTTTCTTGATGAAACACACACAAAAGCTGGGAGAACTTCACCATTTAGTGAAACAGTAGAGCACCAAGCCCTACCCCTATTTTAGGAATTCTTTAAACTCCATATATTAATCTATAAAGGCAAAGCTGAAATAAAGTTTGTAATGAGATAAAGACTTGGAATAAGCTAACATGGTTAGCTTTCAATGAAAAATTCTACTTTGTTATATATTTATATATTTTTTTATATTTTAAAAGCTGACCCTAAGGCTTTCTGCTTCATATTTAACACATAAATTTAACTATTTTAGTATATTTAAAAAAATTTTTTTAAATAAAATAAAGCGAAGATGTGAGATCCTAAACATATGCCTCCTCCTTGGATCAAATAAATGAATGTGATCGAAACACTCCTGCCACCTAGTGGCAGTATGACTAAATATAGTTTTTTAAGGGTGAAAGAACACCTTATAGTAGATGAAAGCACTCGTTCAACAAATATTAAGTACCTATCAGGTCCCAAATACTTCTGCCAGATTTGTATGCTGTTCGTCAAATAAATATTAAAAGAAAATAATAATAAACTGATTTTCAGTGTTATGTATTACTAAAAAAAGTTTCTTGAAATACATTATTTGTAGAAACTATTCTATAGCTCAGAAAATGATAAAGACAGTGCCAAATTTAAGTCAAAAGAATAATATATTTGTCATTTGTCAGTTGCTCACTAAACTACTAACGGATGAAATCATTAACTTGTACCAAGTGGGAATAAACTCCTTCAAAGGGCTGCAGCTATAAGTAGGTAGATGAAAAGGTGGAATACATGTGAGCCAAGTGACCACGCTCACTATCTGCAGAACTGCCCACCAACCAAGTCTAATCTCTTATTCTGAACATGTCTAATAATATTAGGAGCTTATGATTCCCATACCTGTCAGTTGGCCTGATTCAGAAAAATACCAGAGGGAGGAAAGCACAGAGTAGGTTTTTTAAACGTGTGGGCTCTGTCACTCAGAGAATAGGTTCAATTTTCAGCTCTACCCCTTATTTGTGGCATGACTTTGGGCAAGTTACCTTACCCCTCTCTGGGTCTCAGTTTCCTCATACATAAAATGGAGATAATCACAGACCTACTTCATAATGTTGCTGGAAGGATTAAATGAGGGAATCTCTACAAAGAGCTTAACAGCGCCTGGCATGTGCTGAGAGCTCAAGAATTGAAGAGGAGAGTTGGGGAGCAGAGGGGGGCTCTCCACTCGCAGCCCCGCCCACAACTACGACAGATCTGACTCAAGGTTCTGAAAACATATTTGCTGATTTGCCAATCAGGCTCAGGCAGGTATGAAGACTGAGAACTTTCCAGACAGAATTTTATTTGGAATATGGAAATTTAGGCATCAACCATGCATTTTCATGTATTTTTCTGATTAATAAAACAAAACTGAACTCTTGGTTTTACGTCTAAATCCTGTTTGTTCCTGCAGTAGACACTGTGGGCTGGCTACACTGAAGCATAAGCAAGAGCCTTTCCACCCTATTATTGAATCTGGAAACTGTAAGCACTCAATTTCTGCGTCCTCGTGGTAGCAATGATCCACCACACACTCTTGTCTTAGTTTCTCAAGTGCATTGGGCTTTTTTTCATCTTAGGACCTTTGTATGTGCTGTTCCTCTGCTTCCAATACTCCTCCCTCCTTCTTATGGCAAGGTCCATCTCCTCCTTCAATAATCTGTTCCTAGAGAGTCCCTCCTGATCCACCGAGCTTACGTGGCAAACCTGGCATTCTGTCTCAGGAGCTGTTTGTTACCATCACAGAACTCATGATGATTTGTAAATATTCACCTGATCGTGTTTGCTCCTTGTCTGCCTCCTCATTAGACTGTGAGTGCCAAGAAGACAGGGCACGTGTCTGTCATGTTTACTACCTCCCCAGGCCTAGGATACCAAGTGCTTGGCACACAGTACTTCCTCAATAAATATTTGATGAGTGAACAAATGAATGAATGAATGAATATGGGCTTCTTTGTATTATGTGTAAATGCCATTTCTGTGGTTTAATCTGCTTTGAAGGATTTCTGAGAAAATTAGGAGATAATATATATAAAGCACCTAGTAAAAGGCCTGCAACAGAATAAGTATGCAATTATGATTAAATCTAGACTTCTAACTTGGCATTTAAAGCCTTCTGTCAAGCAGCTTTACCATGTCAATTTATTTTCTTTCCCATTATTCAACTTGGACTTTCCTTCCAGCCAGCTTGACCCTCTCCTATGCTATTCTGTAGCTCCTATCATGCAATAAAATACTTCCCAACACTTATAAATCCAAAATGCCTTATAGCTTCTTCAGGGTTAAATTTTACATGAAAATATTTCACAAAATCTTTCTTATTAATTTGACCCCAATTACTATGCTCTGTAAAATTATTATCATACCATACTCTACCTTTATCTATAACCTGGTATATTAATGGGACTCGATCTTAATTCATCATCTGATACAATGGCTTATATTTTTCACTAGTTGTTTCAAATATATATATCTTTTCCCCAAATATATTTTTAGAAAAAATATGTCTTCTACTTCTTTTTACAGTCAAGTGTCCAACACAATAATGGGAACACAGAAAACACTGTATAAATACTTCTTGTTTGACTTAAAATACGGCAGTTATTCACATTTCCCTTGAAAGCCAGATTTAATTTAGACATTAGCCTTATTAGATGCTTAATAATTCCTTATGGATTCATTTTCATCATATATGGGTTTGAATGACCAAATTGTAGATTCTGTTCCCTGATGTAATGTATATTGTACACAATGCACAATTGTACATAGTGTAATGTATACAAGTGTCTAAATGTCCAGTTTCTGCATGCTCTCCAAACCCAAAATACTGATTTTCAATAATTACTTCCTTGAGAGGTTGAGAGATTCCTTTTGCACGACAGTGAAAAGTAGGAATAAAATGCCAACTCTGATATAGATTGCTAGCTTAACATATAGTAAATTATACATATATTTTTCTGTAAACTATTTCAAAAGCTATAATAGATTAAATTTAAAATTATAACTGAGGTTAACATTTATTTTCTAAAACTGCCTCTTACCTCTGTCCAGAGACCCATATGGAGAGTTTCGCATGGATATTCTTTTTCCCCTGAGGCTGCTGTATGTAGGTGAGCACTAAATGTTGCCATCTGCTCGTAAGGAAAATCTTCTCCTGCGATTCAACCTGTGCTAGTAAAACAGCTTTCATATCATCATTTGAATCCATGCACACACTACATAGAAAGAGAAAAGGCAAAGGCTGAAAAATACAAAAATTTTGACCTCGGTATTTAATACATGTATAGTAACTATAATTCAAAATATTTAAGTGAGATTAAAAATGAGCTCCAGGGGAGCAGGTATAGCTCACTGGTTAAGTGCCTGTTTCCCATGTACAAGGTCCCGGGTTCAATCCCCGGTACCTCCTTAAAAAAAAAAAAAAAAAAAAAAAAAAAAAAAAGAGTTCTATTCTGTTTTAAAATAAACAAAATTGAAGTCAATAGGTTTTTGTTTTACACTGTATTTTGTTTAATTATCCTATTATATTAGTAACTCAGTTCATGAACTATTTTAAAATAGATTAGGCCTATTTATTGATGTTACTAATTTAGGCAATCATTTTCAGAATTCGGCTTGCAAACAATAAAAATTTTCCGCTTTTACTATTTATATAGTCCCTGTCTTCTGAAAATCACAATCTAATACTTGGTTCATACAAAAAAATTAATATAAATGGTATATAAATGTCTAAATGCCAGGATTTATTGGGGAAGTCTAAAGAGATAATATATATAAGGCACCTGGTAAAGTTATAAAACTTACAAAGCATATATCCCTAAATAATATATTGTTTTGCTTTGAGTTTCATAAAAATAGTATCATACTAAATGTAGTATATATAGAAGGTATTTCTCTCTTTTCAAATTAGATAATTTTTATACACTACAAATAAAAACTATCCTAGTTAACAAAGGAGATAGGAAAAAAAGGACAAGACAGTAAGGAGAACCGAAGCTTATTAGATAATGCCTGTTAAATATATAATCTGCATGGAAAACAGTTACTTGATAATAACCATGTCTTAAGATCATTGCAATCTGGTAGAATACTTCCATAGAATAAGACTTCAAGAAGTAATTGGTCTAAAATGTAATAGAGAAGTAACATAATCAACCTTAGAATTCAATTGTAGAGTTTTGGATAGAATAATGTACTGTTAAAAAGATGGTATTGGTAATTGTTAGAATGTATCTTCTCTTCTTTTTTTAAATAAGACTCTTTTGCTGTAATGTTCTCTATTATTGGATTTCATGTTAATATCTCATCCATGCATTATTTTAAGATGGGATTTGCTCTTGAGGGGTTGGAGGATAATCATTACCGAAAAATCAAGGTGCCGTTGTGGGGATCAGCCCACACTTGGATCATCAATGCTTTGGATCCCAATGAAATCATATGAATACAGCCTTCTTCTATGAGTTTTTCACCAGGATTTATGTACTCTGCACCCTCTGGTCTGTCGCTCTCTAAGACGAAAAGATATTAAAATGATCAGTTAAACAGTTCATAAAAATGGAGTGGAATTTAAACAGTGAATTTAAAAGAATATAAAGCATGGTTGTTCATTTGTAGATTTTCCATCCAGAGCAACCTGACTTGTTCCAAATCAACAATATTTCCAAAGTTTAGATGTTAAGTCCAAAAAAGCACCATCAGTGAAAAAGAATAACACAGTGTTTTAAAACAGTTAAGTGTTTTAAAATACACGATAACTGAGGGCCAATGGTGGGCACGACCAGCCCACCGCGAAGCCAATGTGCTCACCCATGACAGTCTGCAGCACCCTACTTTCATTGATTCGGCTGGGCCACAAGGACATCACCGACCCGGGCCCAGACAGCACAAATGTCACCACATGCTTTGTGCTACCGTAAATCATCCTATACTTATTACAGCGACATGATTTTTAAACAATTGATATAAAAAATCACTTTAGAAAAATTGTGGTGTTTGAATGTATAGTAATGCTTAGACTCCCTCATAAATGATCTCTGAAGTTAATACCAAGGGATTAACTGACGCTTTAAAATGTTTCTCTAAGGTAACAAAGGTGAATGCACTAGGCTTTGGGCTAGCTGGTCACTCATCCTGGTCCTCTTTCTCGCCAGGTGAAATCCAGCACTACCTGATTATGCTGATGGGCTGAATCCTCAGGTTAGCCATGCTACCTGCTATCATGATGAATGTGGCTTTATGTAAAGCTATGTCAACATGGACCAACATGTTAAGGCAAAAGGTTTTTAGGGAAGAGGAACACTACCAGTTACTAGATTGCATATATATTAATTGCCATTTTTCAACAAGTGAAACTGCCACCTATTTCTAAGAATACTCCCTCTAGAAATGACAATGGTCCTAAAAAAGAATTAAGAACACTGATTATTTTGAGGACCACTATCCAATGATATTAGAGGTATAGAGAACTTACATCTGATGTGACACTAAAAACAATGTTTCCCATACTGAATTTCTTACTTGTACAAACAAATACCAAAACAAAAACCAGTGTGCACTTCAGAACTGTACTGCAGGTACATTACAAATATTTTTAATGTAATGTTCACAACAAACTTATGAGAGATTTCAGGTACAAAAGGATAAATAATGTGCCCCAATTCACGCAGTATAATGGCAAAGGATGTGACAGTACAGCAATATTTTCTTCATCTCTCTTCAAAAAAATTTTATATATGTCTACTATTTTAAGTGTTCTTTTCTAATGTTTATGAAAATCATCTTTCTAATATGTATTTTTTTCTAATACATCTTTAAAATAAGAAATGAAACAAAAATTTGCCAGTACTTACTCTTCTCATATATATATTATATATTCATTTTATAAGAAACTACTTTATTGGAATTGCTCTAACTTAAAAATTGAGAAAGCAATCTGTATAACTTATAATGGAATTAAATACATTTGGGGTGTTTAAAACCCTTTCCATCACTTACTAGCTCTATTAACTTGATCATGTTGCTTAACTTTGTCTGAAAAAGCAGATATTTACCTTACTGATTTGTGAAGATTAAAAATGTGTAAGAAAGAACATATCCAAGTAACACACATACAGAAAGCACTCAAGGTACATTAGATAGCATCATCATCAATATCATTATGTAGTATAATTTCAGAGCTATCAATTATTAAGTGGCACATTATATTACATTTTATCTGCATTACATTACAGATTATCTGCTAAGATAAAAAGTTTGGCTTTCTAGGTTAACCTATAACAGTATTTATGTCTACTAAGCTAATAGCATGGAATCTAACCACCTTGTCTAACAAAGTGTCTATGGAAAAACAGAATCAGAGCCACAGCTCTAGATATTTGCCACCAATTTAATCTTGACAGTGTTATTAAGGACTTTGGGTTGGAGTAGAGGACTCCCCTGGAAACAAGAAATTAGTGGAGGGTTAGAGTCCTGAAGTACCTGTTCCATCAAAACTGCTATCCCGTACAATCAAGGATTCGTTTCTTTTCCTTATCTTCGTTCCTTTCTCTGAGATACTCTCAGCTTCGTGGGCACGCTCCACATTAAACCACAGCGAGACACTGAAGCCCTCTGACAGGTGGGGCCAGCAGTTCTGCCCCAGCAATGGCAAGTGGACTGGGGCTATGTGCCAAGAGGAAAGCAGCCGATGGGGAACACTTTCACCATCAGCCTCTTTCTTACATTGCGAGACCCGTGCTCTTCTCAGTAGTCCCATGGCCTTACTGTTTAAAATCCCAGGGCACTTTTGGGAGGAAACTCCATTGCTTAAATTTGAGGTATGCATTAATGGAAAGGTTAGGTACTGTGAAGGGCTCATGGTGATATCAGTTTCAACAATTTTCAGAATGCCCAGAAGAAGAATTTCCTAGAGAAAAATGAAAAACAAAACTTTACAATCATGTTACAAGTTACATAATAATCTTGAATTTCAGGTTACAATCACACCCACACACATGAGCATTCTTGTTTAAATATCTACCATATCAATAATATTTTCATTTTTGTGTAGCTAAAATAAAATTTAGAAACAGGGATTTTATTGGTAAAGTATATAATATCTTGTGGTTAATTCATTTTAAGTATAAATGTTTTAATGGTACACATCTAAAATTTATGAGCTGCATTTAAGTATTATGAATTAAATACAATAATTCTATCAGGAATCATTTCTACCAAAGAAAGATGCTTATTTCCAAGTAGACTCTAGTTTTTCTTTCAAATTATTTTAAAATGAGGGATATATCCAGAGGCTTTACAAAATCTCCAAATTTCTGCATGTTATAGCATGGTTGACTTCATAAAATTGAGAACTCAATTACTTTTCACTTATCTCACAAGCTTTTCCCCTAGTCAAGTAAATTTTCTTTTATCTGTATCTAGCAAACTGAAATAAGGTTTTAAGGTTTTACCGCAAGTTTTTGGTTAGGCTGGAATGTAGACAGTACAGAAAAGATAAGAGAGGAAGTGGGCATTGAATTCAAGGAAAGAGCAGCAACTTAGGAGACCAGAAGAGAGTAGAAAAGATGAACCTGGCAGGCGATGCTGTGCTCATGCCTAAGGGTGACGTCTACCCTCGACTACTGTCTGAGAAATCTACTCAGCAAAGTGATGGAAGCATTCCATGGATACAAGGTCAGTTCTCAGGGCTCTACACCCGGGGTTTTAGCTCATCTTCCACTGAGTCTCCTCGGGGATGCTGGGACTGGAGTGGGGTCGTCACGTAGGCAGGGCTCAGGAACCCCCAATCCTGCTTCAAGGACAGGAGCTCCAAGGTTTTCTATTTTGTTTTCCTAGGCTTCTAGTCAAGATGTTGTTATAAAAGATGGGTTTCCTAGCAAAGAACAGTTTAAAATCCACCAAGCTACACCAATGGAAAGAAGAAGTGGCAGAAGATAATTGAAGAATGGATAATAATAATTAAAAAAAAAAACCACCCCAAATATGGATATGATTATACACAATCAAATTCTCTTTTGTAATTAAGATTATTTTGCATTATTTAAGCACAAAGATTGTAGATGGAGTGGGGTAAAGGGCCTTCAAGATCCAATGACATGCCTGGTTAGCCAAAATGGAAGTAAAAATGGGGTTAAAATATGTGCAAATAGTAATATAATTGAGTACTTCATATATAATGACATGGAATTAACTATATGGCAATTACCATGTAAAAAAGAGAGCTTACTTATTTTTAAATATTTTAAAAATATATTCTTTTAGGGTATCTGAAAGATTTAAAAATGATAGTATATTTACTGTGCAAGGAGATTTCTCCAGAAATATTCTCAATAGAAGGGTCAGCTCCTCTGAACATGTTCTTGAACTCATCAAAGATACCACGAGATCCACCAATACTCTCTGGCATGCTAAATTAAAGAAAGAGGAGGAAAATTAAAGCTGGTATAAAATGAAAAGAACTGCAAAAGAACTTCACCAAAAAAGATCAAATACTATTGTTACAACTTAAATGAATTATAAACAATCTAATAATTTTAAAATTTGCTGAAGAAATATCAACATGACAAAATATGAAACAAGACAAAAAAATAAAGCAACAAAACCACTTTTCTTAAAGATAGGTCAGCTCTAATTAAACTAAAGGAATTCCTTAAAGAAACATAAATCAATACACTATCGGTTAACTAAGCTGACACCCAGCAAGATATCATAAAATAGTCTCCTTCCTTCTTACCTTGCAAATGTTTAAATTATAACCAAGACTTTCTAACTAGAAAATTAGGTGACAGAAATGAAATAGTTAAGTTTATGTAAATACTTAAATATCACAAACAATTTAGTTTGAAAATTTTCTCTTTTCCATCATGGGATTTAGCATATAATATAAATGGCAATATACAAGTTCATAGAATTTATTAGAGTAGAAAAATAGTAATTGTAGAGCCCATTACAATGTCTAAGGTGTTTTTACATGCATTTATCTCAGCTGATCCTCACAAAACTAACCACTATAAATTAAAAATTATCTCCACTTTAGAGACAGCAAAAATAATGCTGATGTAAAACTTGAGATGTATCTTGAATGATAGCTGAGTGTTGGATGACCTTGAGGTCAGAAAATAAAAGTCATGTTTAAGCAACATATTGTGTAAAATAAAAGTTAAGCAACATACTGTGAGGAACAAGGGGTCCATGAGCTTGAATTGAAATTCAAAAAAGACCATCATTCTTGTGGAGCCGTGTTGGTGCAGGTGTGATATATTTATCAAATAATACATGGCATAGTGTGGACTTAGGAAAGGGTCCACGGTTTTCACCTGACTGGCAAAGGGGTCCATGGAACAAAAAAGGTTAAGAACCCCTGGTGCAGAAGCAGTGAGTTGATGCAGTAGTGTAATAGTAAGTATAGCTGGAAGACAATTTGTAACAAGACTATAAAATAGCATGAACTTTATCCTGTAAATAACATGAATCCATTAAAGATTTTTGAGTAGGAAAGGAATATGATCAAAGAAAAATATGTGCACTTAAATTTTTTTTCAGTTAAAAAACTGAGGGGTTCCACTTCAAAATGAGGGTATATATACATATATTTGCTTTTATGTACCACTGAAAACTCACCAAACTGAAAGTACAGAATTACAAAAAGGAAGAAACCCTAACAGCAAAAAAGGGGGTTGGGGTAGGGGAAAGGGGTGGTGGCAGTGGGCATTGGGGTGCATCAATGAGAGATTTAAAAATATTTTTCTGTCTTTTATTTAAAAAAAAATTTTTTTTAGGAAGTACCAAGGATTGAACCCATGACTTCATACATATGAAGCAGATGCTCAACCACTAACTACATCTGCTCCCCAATGAGAATTGTTTTTTTTTTGTTGTTTGTTTGTTTTTAGGAAACACCAGGGGTTGAACTCAGGACCTTGTACATGGGAAGCAGGCGCTCAACCACTTGAGCTACATCTGTTCCCCTAAAAATATTTCTTGATAATGAAAAAGTAGGTGGGTAAAAGAAAAAGCTGCAGCCTAGAATCCCTTTAAATTACAAAGGGGCTGGGAGGGGTAAGGACCCAGTCTGTCCATCTAAAGTCTGGAGAGAGAAGCAGGAAGGGACTGAGGCAGTGAGAAGAGGGCTGAACACATGGGGTTAATGATAAAAGGCTAACTGTAAACACTCACTTCCCTCCCTCATTCTGAGTGTACAGCTAGGATAGCTTAGCTTTTACTTTTAGCCAAAATCCTGATAACAGAATATCCATTCAGGAAAAAGGCCAAAAAGGAAAACAAATTTACTTCACAACATTGGATGCAATCTCTAACAGCTTTCTTAAACATAAATGGGCAAAAAAGGCTCACAAAATACTTGAGAATCAGCAACATAAAAAAAAGAAACCCCAAAATATAAAAAATCAAACTGATAAACTAACTCCAGAGGAAAGAGAAATAATTTAGAGGATGGAAGAAAAAAAAATTTTTTAATGTCAATTACCATACCCAGATATCTACAAGACGATATGAAACTCTTATATGAAAAAGAAATAACCAGAAAACAATCAAGATTAAAAGATGATTATCAAAATTGAATAAAGGGATTAGAAATAAAGGGATCAGAATGTAATTGAGGAAATCTTCCAGAATATCACACAAAAAGACAGAAGTGGATGATATAAAAGAAAAGACACATGCAAGAGCAATCCAGAAGACTCAAGATTACAATTAGAAGGCAAGAAAAAAGAGCAGAGAATTTGGAGTGACCTTAGATTAGCCCTTCTTAGATATGACATTAAAAACACAGCAACAAAAGAAAAAATTGGACTTCATCAAAATTAAATACTTTTGTGTTTCAAATAACATCCTGAAGAAAGTGAAAAGACAGCCCACAGAATGAGGGAATATTTGTAAATCGTAGGAGTCTTGAATCAAAAAAATTATATAAAAATTCTTACAATTCAATAATAAAAGGACAAATAATCCAATTTTAAAAAGGATAAAGGATCTGAAAAGACATTTCTTCAAAGAAATCTAAAGAAAATATACAAATGGCACATGAAAAAATGCTGAACAGCATTAGGCATCAGGGAAATGCAAATCAAAACCATAATAAGATCCCATTTCAAACCCACTAGAATGGACATAATAAAAAATACGGATAATAATAAGTGTTGACAAGGATGTGGAGAAATTAGAACCCTCTGGTACAGTACTGTGGAAATGTAAAATGGTTCAGCCACTTTGGAAAACAATTTGGCAGTTCCTCAAATGATTAAACAGCAATTGCACTCTTAGGTAGTTACCCAAGATAAATGAAACATATCCACATGCAAACTTATACAGTTCATAGCTGCTTTATTCATAAAAGCCAAAAAAGTGGAACAATCCTAATGTCCATCAACTGATGAATGAATAAATACAATGTGATACATACGTGCAATAGAGTATTTATTCAGCCATAAAAAGAAGTGAAGGGGGAAGTGGTGAGTAACTTAACAGTGGAGAAACCTAACAAACACTATCTCATCCAGGTGATTAAGGTCAATATCAACAGTCATAAACCAGGTTGATAGTATGCACCCTTGATGTGATGTAATGAAAATGGGACTTTACCTCTGTGTTCTTCCTTCCAAAAAACCCATAGCCGGTGTAATCATGACAAAAACATCAAACAAATTGCAATAGAGGGGCATCCTATAATAAACCTGACCACTACTTCTCGAAACTCTCAAGGTCATCAAAAACAAGGAAAGTCAGAGAAATTGTCACAGCCAAGAGAAGCATAAGGAAACACAGCAAGTAAATGTGGTATTCAGATGGGAGCCTTGAACAGAAAAAGGATATAGGTAAAAACTAAGGAAATCTGGGAAGCGGATATGGCTCAAGTGATTGAGCACCCACTTCCCACATGGGAGGTCCAGGGTTTGGTCCCTGGTGCTTCATAAAAACAAAAACACAAACAACAAGCAAACAAATGATAAAACCAACTCAGGGGAGCCAATATGGCTCAGTGGTTGAGTGCCGGATTCCCACATACGAGGTCTGGGCTTCAATCCTCAGCCCCGGTACCAAACAACAACAACAAAACAAAACAAAAAAACAACTAAGGAAATCTGAATAAACTCTGGAGTTTAGTTAATAATAATGTATGAGTATTGGTTCATTAATTGTAACCAATGTAGTATACTAATATAAGATATTAATAACAGGGAAATCTGTATGGGGGAGAAGGGATAACATGGGAACTCTGTACTGTCTACTCACTTTCTCTGTAAATCTAAAACTGATCTAAAAAAAACTCTATTTAAAAAAAATATAAAAAGCAATCCAGGGCATCATCAACATAACGATGTAAGACATCCCCTGAAAACACCTCCCCAGAGACTTTTTTAGCGAATAAAAGGACAAATTGCACTTTCTTGGAACTCTGAAGGATGGTAGAGACTGGAGAAGGGCTCCACAAATGCTGAATTGACAAAAAATAAAAATATCAGGTAGGAAAATTCTGTCCCAGACTGTCGGTTGATTCCCATTCCCCTCTTCTTCACTGGGTGCTATGTAGCTTGGGGGTTGCATGGAGGCAGAACAGCCTAGGACGCTCCCACCCCAGACAGAGACTATAGCACAACTTGCAGCAGTGAGTTAGGACACATATCCAGACATAGGGACTTAAATCCAAAGACCCAGGGTGGATCACAAACCGCTAAGGAATCCTGCATACAAAAGGGCCCCTATGGGGGTTGGGGAGGAAAGAAAGATACCACAATAGAACGACTGGCAAGAACTACTATGTGCTCACTCAATCCAGTTTCAGTCGGCCGTACATCTAATCACAAAATGGACTTTTCTGAAGAGACCCAACGTTCTGGACTGACCCCATCTGGCTCCCTGGGGAAGAAACCAGAGGCAGAAAACCCTCACAGAAAAAACAGAGGGGAGGAGAGTTAAACAAAGATGTTGTAAGATAGGACAGGTCCCAGAACTGAAAAGTGTAAGGAAAAAGGGGAACTGAGTGAGGGAGAGAATTTAAACAAATTATAAGTGCTGGAGAGAAAATTCTACACAAAAACAAATAGAACAACTTGAGATTCCCAGAGAAGGAACATAGGAAAGGAAGCTTTCTCCTGGTGGTGAATCAATTGTACAAAAAGTGTAATCTTAAAAATTGCACTGCATATCCTGGGCAAAAATCAGATGAAGAAGAGCTGAGAAAATCTGGACAGATAAAAACGAGCTATTCTAAAGATCTAGAATAAGTTGAATCAAGTGTCAAAGAAGAGCCTTAATGAAAAGCCAATCAAGAATAAAACCCTAAGTCAAGAGGGAGAAATGGACCTTCATAGTTAACTCATCAAGATAATCAGAGTCCTAGACATCAGCAAAAAACTACAAGCATACTAAAAAACAGGAAGATATGGCTCAGTTAAAGGAATAAATTAAAACTTCAGGAGAGACTCAGAAGTTGGAACAACTAATCAAAGATGTTTAAACAAATCTCCTAAATCAATTCAAGGAAATGAGGAAAATATGAATAAAGAATTAAAGGATATTAAGAAGACAATGTGTGAGCATAAAGAAGAATTTGTAAGGATAAAAAGAAAGAACAGATGAAATATGGAGATGAAAGGCACAACAGAAGAGATTTGAACAGACAGAAGAAAGAATCAGTGAAGTAGAAGAAAGGACAAATGAACTTGTACAGTCAGAACAGATAGAGAAAAGATAGAAAAAATTGAGCAGTGTCTCAGGGATTTGAGTGACAACATGAAGCATGCAAATATATTCCTAACAGGTATCTCAGGAGAGAAGAGAAGGGAAAAGGGGCAGAAAGAATATCTGAGGAAATAATGGCCCAAAATTTCCCAACCCTCATGAAAGAAACATAAAATATATATGTTCAAGAAGTAGAATATACTTGAAACAAATAAATCCTAATAGACCTACAATGAGACACATACTAATCAGAATGTAAAATGCCAAAGAAAGCAAGCAAGAGAAAAGCAATTCGCCACATACAAGGAATCCTCAATAAGATTAAGTGCCAATTTCTCGTCAGAAACCATAGAGACAAGAAGGCAGTGGTATGATATATTTAAGGTACTGAAAGAGGAAAACTGCCAGCCAAAAATTCTTTATCCAGCAAAACTGTCTTTCTAAAATGAGGGAGTGTTTAAAATATTCACAGATAAACAGAAACTGAGAGAGTTCATCAACAAGAAACCAGCTCTACAAGAATTACTAAAAGGAGTTCTGCAGGTTGAAAGGAAAAAACAGGAGAGAGTAGGTTGGAATAGTGTAAAGAAATGAAGATCATCGGTAACAGTAACTAAATGGGTAAATGCAAAACCCAATAGTCCAGTATCCTCAAGATATAACTCTACTTTTTAATTCATATAAGAGTTACAATACAATTGAACAAAAAGGCAAATTTCCTAATAATGCAAACACAAAATATAAAGTGGAAGAGTGGAACAAAAACAACATAAAGAGGGGAAACAGAATATGGGACCATAGAACATATATACTATTGAAGCTAAGTTGGTATCTTTTCAATTTAGGAGGCTAGAGATGTAGCTTCTGTAATATAAACCCCAGGATAACCATAAAGAAAGTATTTTAAAAATGCATAAAGGGGAAGCAGATGTGGCTCAAGCGACTGGGCTCCCGTCTACCATATGGGAGGTCCCGGGTTCATTTCCTGGGGCTTCCTGGTGAAAGTGAGCTGGCCCACACGGCATGCTGTCCCACACAGCGTGCTGGCCCACGCGGAGAGCTGGCCCATGCGGCAAGCTGGCTCGACAGAAAGAGACAAAGATGAGAAACAATGAGAGACACAACAAACCAGGGAGTTGAGGTGGCTCAAGCAATTGAGTGCCTCTCTCCCACATCAGAGGTCCCAGGATCAGTTCCCAGTGCCTCCTAAAGAGAAGACAAGAAGAGAAGAAAAGCAGAAACAGAAAGAACACAGTGAATGGACACAGAGGGCAAGAAAGAAAGTGAAAAAAAAAAAAAAAAAACAACAAGGGGGGGGAATAAGTAAATAAAATAAATCTTTTTAAAAAATGCATAGAAAGAGAAACCAGAAAGGGATTTATCAGATACATCACAAAAGATCAACAATACAGAAAAGGAAGTTGCAATAAAGGAAAAGAAAGACTCACAAAAGATATGACATATAAAAACCAAAGGTTGGAGCAGGTGTAGCTCAGTGGTTTGAGTGCCTACTTCCCATGTACAAGGTCCCAGGTTTAATCACTGGTACCTCCCCGGGGCCCTGACCCCCCAAAAAAGAAAAACCGAAGGTCAAAATGACTTAAGTAATACTGTCTTTACAGTAATAACACTGAATGTTAATGGATTAAACTCCCCAATCAAAAGACACAGGTTGCCAGAATGGATTTTAAAAAGCATGCTCTAACTAAATCTTGTTTACAAGAGATTCACTTTAGATCCAAAGACACAAATAGGTTGAAAGTGAAAGGCTGGGAAAAGATACTGCATGCAAATAGTAACCAAAAAAGAGCTGGGGTAGCTATACTAATATCAGACAAAACAGACTTTAAGTCAAAAGCTGTTACAAGAGACAAAGAAGGAAACTACATATTAAAAAAGGGAGCAACCCTCCAGGAAGAAATACCCATGATAAAGATTTATGCATTTAACCATGGTACCCCAAAATACATGAGGCAAAACTAGCAAAACTAAAGAAAGAAATAGACATCTCTACAATAACAGTTGGAGACTTCAATACACCACTCTCATCAACAGAAAGAACATTTGAACAGAAGATCAATAAGGAAACAGCGAACTTGCATAATATGATAAATGAACAAGACCTAACAGAATATGCACAACATTGTATGCCCAAACAGCAGTATATACATTTTTTCTCAAGTACACGTGGCTCATTCCCCAGGATAGAACACATGTTGGGTCACAAAACAAGTCATAATAAATTTAGAAAGATTGAAATCATACAAAGCATCATCTCTTGACCACAACAGAATTAAGCAGGAAATCAATAACAGGCATAGAACTGCAAGTTAAATAATACTCTCTTAAACAATTGGTGGGTCAAAGAAGAAATTGCAAGGGAAATCAGTAAATATCTAGAGATGAATGAAAATAAGAACACAGCATATCAAAACTTATGGGATGCAGCGAAGGCCGTGCTGAGAGGGAAATTTATAGTCCTAAATGCTTACATTACAAAAGAAGAAATCAAAGATCTAACAGCATACTTGGAGGAACTAGAAAAAGAATAGCAAACTAACCTCAAAGAAAACAGAAGGATAGAAATAACAAAGATTAGAGCAGAAATAAATGAGATTGAGTATTAAAAAACAATAGAATTAACAAAAAAGTTGGTTCTTTGTAAAGTTCAATTAAACTGACAAAACGTTAGCTAGACTGACAGAAAAAAAGAGAGAAGATGCAAATAAATAAAATCAGAAATGAGAGGGAGGACATTACTACTGACCCCACAGAAATAAAAAGGATTATAAGAGGATGCTATGAATAACTATATGCCAACAAATTAGACAACTTAGATAAAATGGACAAATACCTAGAAACACATGAACAACTTACACTGATTCTAGAAGAAATAGAAGACCTCAACAGACCAATCACAAGTAAAAAGACTGAATCAGTCATGTGGTTAACAGAACAAACAAGAGAACATTCTCACATAAACTATAACAAATATAAAATACTAATACAGGGACTTACTAATAGGATGGGTCTGGGGAAAGTACACCAAATGTAAGATATGGACTATAGTTAGTAGTATATTTTGATGGTGCTCTTTCATTCATCTTTAACAAATGTTCCACAACAATGCAAGGTATTGGTAGTAGGGTGATGTATGAGAATCCTGTATGATATGCACGTTTGTTTTGTAAGTTCATAACTTTTACTATACACTTACTGTTTATGTATGTTCATGTATGCATGATATACTTCAGTAAAATTTTTCTTAATTAAGGGGAAAAAAACCTCCCAAGAAAGAAAAGCCCAGGATCAGATGGCTTCACAGGTACATTCTACCAATCATTCCAAGAAAAATTAATGCCAATCCTGCTCAAACCCTTCCAAAAAATTGAAGAGGAGGGAACACTACCTAACTCATTCTATGAGGCTAACATTACCTTAACACCAAAGACATAATGATACTACAAAAAAGAAAATGACACACCAATTTCTCTTAAGAATATAGATGTAAAAATCCTCAACAAAATACTAGCACACTGAATCTAAGAAAACCACTGTTATTCAACAATGTACTGGAAGTTCTAGCCAGAGCAATTAGACAAGAAATAAAAGTCATCTAAATTGGAAAGGAAAAAAGTAAAACTTTCATTATTTGCAGATGACATGACCCAATATATAGAAAGTTCCAAAAAATCTACAACAAAGCCACTAGAGCTAATAAATAAATTTAGCAAAGTGGCAGGGTACAAGATCAACACACAAAAATTAGTAGTGTTTCTATATACTAGTAATTAGAAATCTGAGGAGAAAATCAAGGGGAAAAATTCTATTTACAACAGCAGCTAAAAGAATCAAATATCTAGGAATAAATTTAAACACGGATGTAAAGGACTTGTACACAGAAAACTACAAAACATTGCTAAAAGATATCAAAGAAGATCTAAATAAATGGAAGGGCATTCTTTGTTCATGGATTGGAAGACTAAACATCATTAAGACGTCAGTTCTACCCAAAATGATTTACAGATTCAATGCAATCCCCAATTAAAATTCTAACAGCCTACATTGTAGAATGTAAAAGTCAATTATCAAATTTATTTGGAAAGGTAAGGGGCCCTGTATTGCCAAAATCATCTTGAAAAAGAAGAACAGGGAAGTGGCTGTGGCTCAATCAGTAGGGCTCCCGTTTACCATATTGGGAGGCCCCGGGTTCGGTTCCCGGGGCCTCCTGGTGAGGGCAAGCCTGCCCGCATGGCGTGGTTAGCTGACCCAGCGAGCACAAGCAGCAAGGGGGGGATAAATGAATAAATAAAAAAAAAAAAAAAGAAAAAGAAGAACAAAGTTGGAGGATTTATACTTCCTGACTTTAAAGCATATTACAAAGCTACAGTGGTCAAAACAGCATGGTAGGGGAGCAGATGTAGCTCAGGCGGTTGAGTGCCTGCTTACCATGTACATGGTCCCGGATTCAATCCCCAATACCTCCTAAAAACAAACAATTAACAAACAAATGAAAAAACCAACTCGGGGGAGCCGATGTAGCTTAGGAGTTGAGCAGTGGCTTCCCACATATGAGGTCCTGGGTTCAATCCCTGGCCCTGGTACCTCAAACAAACAAACAAACAAAAACCCAGCATGGTACTGGAACAAGGCTAGACATACTGACTCATGGAATCAAATTGAGAGTTTAGAAATAGACCCTCATATCTATGGCCAATTGATTTTTTTTTTTTTTCAGGAGGCACCAGGGATTGAACCCAAACACTGAGCTACATCCGATCCCCAATGAGAGTTGGTTTTATTGTTTGTTTGTTTTTAGGAGGTACCAGGGATTGAACCCAGGACCTTGAACTTGGGAAGCAGGCCCTCAACCACTTGAGCTACATCTGCTCCCTTGGCCAAGTGATTTTTGACAAGGCTATCAAGTCCACTCAATTGGGATAGAACAGTCTCTTCAACAAGTGGTGCAGGGAGAAATGGATATCATATGCAAAAGAATGAAGGCAGACCCCCACGTCCCACCGTACACAAAAATTAATTCAAAATGGATCAAAGACTGAAATATAAGAGCCAGGACTATAAAACTCCTAGAAGAAAGCATCTTCAGGATCTTATATTAGTCAATGGCTTCTTAGACTTTACACCCCAAGCACAAGCAATGAAAGGAAAAATAGATAAATAGGAATTCCTCAAAGCTAAAAACTTTTGTTCATCAAAGGACTTTGTCATGAAAGTGAAACGATAACCTACTCAATGGGAAAAAATATTTGGAAATCACATATCAGATGAAACATATTGACACGCTGGGCCTCCTGACAGGATGCCCTGAGAAGGCCCAACATCACATAACCTGAACTTAATCCTGTGATTAAGATCACGTGGAGACATCAGACAAGCCCAAATTAAGGTTTCATGTGTGTAAGCCGTAATTCTCAACTGAATTTTAGGTTTCTTGTGATTAGAAATCAGATTACCTATTCATTATGCAGATCTTGAACGTCTGAGAAAGTACTAGGTACAGAGAAGGCACCAATCACTATCAGTCCGTGCAATGCCACTTTCACATATATGTGATTCTGAACCAGTCACTCAATCCCCTGGAATCTAGCTTTTCCTCTCTACAAAATAGCGTTATTGATACTACGTCTGCTTCACTGGGTAGTTCTGAGGAACAAATGAAATAACGTATATAAAGATGCTTTTTTAAACTACAGAGCAATATGCCAGTGGCAGCCATTGTTATCAACTCTGCATTTTATACAATAACAAAATAATTTCAAAGGTATTGTTTAAAATGAACAGTTTCGGCTCACCTTGGAAATCAGAATCTGCCTGTGTTAAAATACTTAGGAACCCTCCTAAAAGATTTTTCACAGTTCCCTGAAGATTAAAAAAACAAGACAGAAATTAAATTTATCTTACAAAAGCAGAAGCAACAGTAAAAGTTTTAGCAAATGATCTGATAGGGTCTACTGTATGTGCATATATACATATATACTGTATATGCATAAAGACTGGGAAATAACAGGAAAACACTTGACTCTCATTTTCTTTCTCATACTGTTTTTGTATATTTTATTTTTCAAAACAATGGGAATTTATTAAAATTTTAAACACAATTTTTACAATGTTGCCCCTTTTCAGAAACACTAGGATTCATCACTAAATAATGACCACATTGATTTACTTTATTTTATTTTCACATTAATTTTTTATGTTTCTTTAGAAAACTAGGAATTAAAAGATTTTGGAACATCACTTGTAGATAAAACCACACATAAGGCATTATAAAAGATAAGTCTTGATGTCAAATAATTGTCAGACGAGTTGGGGTATAAATATGGAATGGGAGAGTCTGAGAAATATAAATCACATTTAACTAAAAACATCTCTTACCTGTTGCAAGAGCAGAGAAACATTATTTTCTTTCTGTCTGATGATTTTCAAAAAACTTTCAAAGACATGGGCAAGCACATCAAGTTTGGCTTTACTAGCAGAAAGTAAATTTAATTCCAGCGTACAAATCTCAGGATATATTATTTCTCCTTGAGTGAGGTTTTCAAGTAAATAATTTGGACAGCTTGGTGCACTAGAACCTTCTGCTTCAGGCTTTAAGTCAACCCCTGAAAAGGAAAAAAGGAAAGCGTATTTTTATCCCCTACACATGGAATAAATAGTTCAAACCTTACCATCATTTAGAAGATCTAGTGGCTAAGTTGCTATTTATGAGAAGAAGCTCATAAAACCTTTTCCTAGAACAAGACTTTTGATTATGATATATATATATATATCTTGAATAATCCAATATTATGGATATTTTGAAGATTAATGAGAAGCTTTAAAAGTAATTTTGGTCTTCAATGAAACTACAAACATAATCAAAAATAATTTTTATAGACATGTGATATAGACTTACATTCCTCTGACACAAATGGAAAATATACTAAACTTTCTGATCCCCAAATACCTAAAACACAGTGTTGCTCAATTGGTTTGCCCCTATTGCTGTGAAAATAGTAAATTTGGCTATTGGTTGGATGGGGTCTCTCTATATTTTGTCTTCTTCATAAGTGAGAAAAAATACTGCCTCACTGATTATTACATTCTGTAAAATTTGAATGCTCTTAAGAGACTGCTATGTTCTTTTTTCAATGTTCATTTTGTTAAAAAAAAAATTAATAAATTGCTACCTAAGACAGAATTCTTTAAATTGAGATCTAGTTATCAAACTTATAAAAAGGAGAAAATTCACTGTTATAAAACCATATCTGTTCTATGATAAAAACCAACTTATCAATAAACCAATATTTTTTTCAAAAGCATCTGTTGTGGGTCCATAAGGCCCTTTAAATTAGACATCAATGAATATTCCCATTCACTCAGAAGGGAAAGCAAAAATAGAGTTTGGGGAAGATAAACTACTGTGAAGTGTAGTAAAGACTAACAGTACTAGGATATTCATAAGGCGAGCATAAAAAGATGAAGCCTTCCCAGAAATCTCTAGGCTCTTATCCATGGATTTTTTTCCATTCTACCCAAGTTTCAAATACTTGGCAAAGGATCATATGCAATGCTAACGTGCATCTAAGGCCAAGCTGGGCTGTGGTAAACAAAGAACTCTCCGCTGCAGCCTCCCTGGTTACGCAGAAAGATGCTTGCCCTCATTCTCCTAGTCAGTCTTCCTAACAAACTGGCGGAAACGCTCTTCCTGCCAATGTCTGGCTTGCTGTCAGAGAGACCTTCCCTGACTACCCAAGCCCTATCACATCACCCGGTCTGATTCTCTTCACACCGTTTATTTCTGGTATTGTCTTTCCCACCAGAAAATATATGAAAAGAGAACTTTTGCCCTTCATTCATGTATTCTTAGGCACTCAGCCAATGTTCCTGATAAAAGCACATCTCATTGGTTTTTTTTGGTTTGTTTGTTTGTTTTTAGGAGGTACCAGGGATTGAACCCAGGATCTGTACATGCGAAGCAGGCGCTCAACCACTGAGCTACAGTCACTCCCTAATCTCATTGTTTTAAATTGAAGGTATGAATGCCACATTCACTATGAAGATCAAATAAGATGATGATACAAATGCAATTTCTAAATTGTAAAGCAGTATAAAATTCTCAAGTGGCCTTATTAGGAACCATTTTGCTAGTCATAGAACAATCTGACTGCAAATCCAACCACAAGCACTTCAGGGAAAGTTTACCATCAGCTCTGGGTTCGCTCTCTTCAAGATCGCTTTCACTGTCTGCCTCATAACCTTCTTCTTCAACCACAAGTTTAAAACTACAACACTGAGAGTCCTCAGCTTCTTCAGCAAAATCAGCAGGCTGGGATGGCAACCCTTCCTCACACTGATGACTCTAGAAGACCAATGTAATTCAAAGGCAAAAGCTGTAGTATTTGCTTAGTTTTTAATAAAATATTTATTACTCAAAAGCCATTTTAAGAACATCATAAATATTTCCTTTAAGAAAAAAAATCTTAATATTTTACATTATCAATTATGAAATTCACTCTAAAAATTGTCCTAGACCTACTTAGACAACTTGATTAACACCTCAAAAAAGGGGTTTCTAACAGATTAAGCTATGTCATTTCAGTTTTACTGCAAAATAAATCTATTTAGGAAATTGTATTCTAGTTATACAATAGGAATGACTAAAAACCACAGTGAGGTGGAATTATACTTCATGCAATTTAATTCTAAGAAGTATTTTTACATATTTGCTCATGGAAAAAGATTTTTTCATAAGGATTTTTTTAGGCGGCACCAGGGATTGAACTGAGGACCTAGTATGTGGGAGGCAGGTGCTCAACCATTGAGCTACATTTGCTTTATAAACAAAACGTTTTCTAAATTAGATCATCAGAGTAGGTATGAAAAATTTTCAGAGGGTCATTTAAGATTTCCGAATGCAATTGTCTGTATGCAAGCATCTCGGAAATCCAGAGTTTCAGTACTCACTTTCTGTGTGACAGGAAACTTTCCTTTCCTTATAAAAATACTAGTAATACCTTCACTTTAGAAAACATTTTTACTTTAGAAAACATTTTTGTTGATGCTGTAACATCAGCAAAAGATAAAATAAAGTATCTTTAACATTTCACAGTTAACCGAGTTAGTAATATTATGAAGGCATTAATAGCTATTTCAGTAAGTTTTTATGTTACAACAGAGTAATATAAAATATTATAGCAAATGAATATAAAACCTCATATATATATGGCTAGATCATGGCATTAAAAGAGAAGTTACATAAAGATAAGGGACAGTTGACGATTAAAGATAAATGAAATTTGAAAAAGAAAGGAATGAACTAAATATGCATCACAAGGCTTTGGGAAAAAAAAGTAAAAATAATTCTTTTAGGAAAAATGTTTAACACAAACAACTAGAAAACTATGATTGCTATTTTCTACAAGACTATTCAAGGGGTTTAAAATTCAAATGAGTGGAGAGTTCTGGGAATATTAGCTGCATCAATATAGGACCAGGTAAGATTGCTTTGTCATCATTATTGCTGAATTATCATTTGATAAACTATCAGTTATGTATAGGACTTAACAGTCAAAGAATACATTTCTGTCTTACTGGGAGTAATTCTTCAGTCAATTTCCAGATTAGATGAAGAAAAGTATATCCCATTGCTCTCTTACTGAATCTTTTTTGAAAAATAAGATAGGGTACTGACTAAATACTATCCATCCCAGGTGATGGAGTTATGACCATCAAACTCACCTGATCAAATCCTGGCCCATCTGTTCCAATCATATTCCAGTCCCACCCACCCACTTCTGCCTCTGGGTGTCATACCCAAGTCACAAACTGAGGTCTGCTTGCTCCTATTACCCCATAAGTTACTCATACCTTCTCAGTCACAGCATCATGATGTTCAAAATCTGGTGAATGATTACCCAAGGCAACTCGAAGCAGGGCATCAAATAAAGGCTTTGCTAAATCTGTTTCAATCACCTTCGAATGGGAAAGATGGTCCCTCATTTCAAACAGTATATTTTCCACAGACAAGTTCTAAGGTAAAATAAAAGACTAAGAATATTAATAACAACCTTTAAAAAAATACAGTGACAAAATAAATTATAAGTTAATATTTAGTTAACTAGAAAACTAGTACATTTGCAGTTATGAAAGTAAAATGACTATAAATATCTTAATTCTTATACAAACATCCTGGTAAAATTAATATTACGATTTTTAGTTATAAAATACTCATTTCATTTAGTTTTGAATTTCAATGTATCATACACAGATAAATAAAACTGTTCATAAAATTAATTGTGCCACAAAAAATTATTCCTTGAAACTTCAGAGATTTTTAATTAACCATCTCTAGGTTTTACAAATTCCTTATTCTTAAAAATTCCTTTGGACTCTAAGAATCACTTCTATTGTAGTCCTTTTATATCCTGCCCTTCTTCATTTCTCCCTTCCAGTCCTTGAAGAAAGCTCTTGCTGCCTGTCTAAATTCCTACACCGGATGATGAGACATTAAAGATGGATAAGAAACTGACTTCTCCCTTAAAGAATTCTCAATCCAATGTGAGAAACATATATATAGACAAGGTATGACATCTCTAAGACTGGAGCTGAAAACAAAGTGGTCTGAGAACCGACAAAGAAGAAGGTACCTGACAGAGCTGCCCAAAGTATTGCAGAGAAGGGACTGTATGCGACAGACAGCGAAGAACAAGCAGAGACAGCAGGCATAAAAATAAAGAGAATACGCCAGGAAGAAGAACTTGTACAAAAGTACAGAAGAAATGACAAAGAACGGAGCCCTGGAAATCCGTCAGCTCAGTATGGCTGACTGCAGCAGAGTGAGGGACGGCAGGAAACTAGGTTGCACAAGGAAGTGGAAGCAAGACCGTGGAGGCTTTTATATGCTACGTGAAGGAGTATGGATTATAATTGTGGGCAATGTGGAGGCATCAAGATTCTCTAGACAGGAGGTTGGAACTAGAGCAGGGAGAGCCTGCCAGCTAATACAAAAGTTAGGGTGAGTTAGTAAGGATAGAAGGTGTCTGCCATATTCAAAGACTCCTGAGAAGCAGGACCCGGGACTGGGGAATCCTGTGTAAGCGATTTACTATTGAGAATTGTTCTTGGGAAAAACTAGTAAGGCTGTGAGGAAAGCAGAATAGGTCAAAGGGAGAAGTTAAGCAAAGCTGTGGCTTCGGGAGAAGTCCAGCCCCAGCTTGATCCCATGGGAAGCTCTGGAGCCTGAACTGCACTGCAGAGATTGCCCCTAGCTGCCACCCCGCCTCTCCGCCTCACATCCACAGTCCTTGGCTATGGGAACCATTCCCAGGCATCGCTAGGTGATCCTCTAGAGATAGGTACAGAGGTAGCCCACAGCAGCCAACATCGTGGCAGCTGGCAGCCAGGTGCACCAGCTTGGTAAAGGGGATCTGGGCTGGGCACCCAATACCATCTCACCAAGATTTTAAACGTTGAACTTTGAAAGGTAATATTCATGCTTACTCATATGATACTTAATGCATTATCTAATGCCCTTTACCCTTGGTAACTTTCTACGTGGGGGTTTGCATTCCAAACTAAATGGCAAGCTTTTGAGGGCCAGAATGGGGCCATGTACCCCTGTGTCCTCCACAGTACCAGGTCCTATGGTAAGCACATAGGAGCGTCTCAAAACCTAAAATCTCTGGGAAAAAAACAGAGCAATAACTGTATTAAGTTAGAACCTTAAAAATACATATTATACAAGAGCAGGACAAAAGGTAAGTTATTACCTGATTAGGTAATTCCAGTTCCACCTTTTGTTGACTGGTTCTGGCACTATGAAGACAAATGGCCAGAAGTGCTTCCAGAAGTCGTATGCTCTCAAGCGAGGTCTCGCTTTCTTGGCTCATATATACCTTTGCTTCCTCAGGAGCAGCTTCAGTAGCCAAACTTTGTTCCACATTTGTAGAAGAAATGTGCTGTGACTCTGATTTACCTAAACTATCAGCCCTCTTTTTTAGGCTAACCAATTCTGATGGAGTAGAGTCACTTTTTACAGTTAGGGATAATAAATCTTCCTTCATAGTTACCTCACATCGAGAAGCTTTGTTTAAATCTTGGCTTTCATTGACATTTATCTCTCTCTGCTTTTTTTCTTGCCCTTCTTCATGATTTCTGACTAGTTTCTCTATTATCATAAATATTAATTTATGGCACACTCGGAAACCCCCAAGCCTATAAAACTGTTTCTGGACGACTGAACTCAACATGTAGATCCAACGACACATTGACCAAATGTCTGCAGCTTGGTGCATATGTTTGGGAGAAGGCAAGGTGAGGCTCTCAAGAGATAAACACGGCAGCATATGACTCAAAGGCTCACTTGCAGTACTGTCATAGCCAGAAGTATCTTCTGAGTCATTGGCAGAATCCCTATCAGATTCTGCTTCTTTACTCACACATAAGAACGCCACACAGAGGAAGAGGTTGATCGTGTTGATGTGAGCATCCTGGCTCACAGTCTTCCGTTTCTTTGGATAAGCTTCTTTGAGGCTGGCATAAAATTTGCTAAGACTCAGAGGAGAATCTGAATAAACTTTCTGGTTATGAAAAGAAGTACCTACATTTAAAGATGATGACTCCTTCTGTTCAATGTCTATTCCATCAATACCTGGAATTGTAGCATCTTTCTGTTGTTCCCCTAGACTGATTATCAGAGTTTCAAATGCCTTTAGGGAATGATGTCGAATACCATCTAAGTAATTTAATTCAATTATTTGACTTACTCCATTACAACTTAAAAACAAATCTCTTATTACCCTGTGAGAGAAAAAAATATGAAAGATTTTAGATATAGAAACAACTTTTATATACAGGCATGTATACTATTTAAGTACATCATTACTGTAAGTGGTATATGCTAAACACTACCTAACTTGATTCATCAGTTATCTGGCTAAAGTTCTTACTTGGATTATGACCAGAACCTCAACTTACTTTCTAATTACTCTCACATGCTTCTTCAAACACTGTACATACTTACTACAGCATTTAAGCAGAAAGGATTACATGGGTTCCAAATTAAACAGAGCAATTCAAGGAAGAATATTTTTCTCCAAATTCTATATAAATTCGAAATGTCTTAACTACCACTACACTAGAGGCAGACACCCTGAGCGCAGGCAGCAGGTTTCATTTATTGTCTGTTTAACGGTTCATTCAGAACTTTTTGCTTGTTTGAAAGCTGCACCTAACAATACAGGAAAGAAACAAATTATAGAGCTGAAGTTTTTGAGCTTTGTCTCTTCAATTTCAGACTGAGACTCATGGATCTGGATCATTGGAATCCTGGTAATAACTTTCAATTAAATCAGCTCAGTGATTCTCAACCCTTATTTTGCAAAGATCCAGGTTGTCCACAAATATGCCAATGCGTTATAAAACTTTCAAATCAAATTCAGTTCCATTTAAACAAATGATGTCAGAATTAAAAAAAAAAAATGATTGTAAAGTGATTTAACATCAATATTAGTTTTAAAGCAGTTGTATTTAGACAATGTCACACATGAAGATGATAAGACATGTTATTTTAATATATACGTTTTCAAATGTCATTTGCATTAGTTTGCAAGGTCAGACTACTTATTGGAAGCAATTTTATTTAAAAAATTATATTTTAAATGTACCAGATTTGACAGTCACAAAATTTGAAAAACTCATAAACAGAATTACAGGTAGTATTAATTTTCTTTTTTGTGCTTATCTGTTGTTGTTTTTTTCCCTAAGTTTTCTACAGGTACTGCTTAGGTAATAAAATATAAATATGATATTTAATAAATAATAATCCCCTTAATTCCATTGCTTCAATAATTATCATTTTATGGATGTACATATTTTACATACTGGTAAATAAGTGTACTACATTTTAAATTTTCCATTTTCTACCCACAAAACATTATAAACATTTTCTGATGTTCCAATATAACCTTTGTAACCATTATTTTTAATGACTAATGATAGTTTATGAAATAAATAAAAAATAATTTAGTTCACCATGCCCCTGCTGTTGGATATCTGTGTTGCTTCCATTTTTTTCCACAGAGGTGTATTTAAAACATAGTTTTTCTCACTAAGAAATTTAAATCATGGGAGTGGATGCAGTTCAGTGGTTGAGCGCCCGCTTCCCATGTATGAGGTCCTGGGCTCAACCTCCAGTACCTCCAAAATTTTTTTTTAAATAAAAAAATAAAAAAATAAAATAAAATCAATGATGCTATCTTCTCTTCTATAACCACTCCAGTAAAAATAAAAAATAAATAGTTTGAAAAATCTAACATAGGAGGGAAACTTTTTTTGCTAAACTAAAATTAAATCCTAGGAAAGAATAAAGAATAAGATACAGTCACACTAATGATGAGGTCCTGGAGTTATCAGGGTTAGAAGTTCAAATAGGAAACACACACACACACACACACATACATACAAACCTGGATTTAAGCAGGGTAGGCAGCATTTTTAAATAAACCTGAAGCACTTCCTGGGGCAAACACTGGCACTCACGGCTACACACATGAGTTTGAGCTGAAGGCATGCTTAGGTGCTGACAACGATGTGCTAATTCAACTCCTCTCTGGAGCACAGGATTAAATATGTAATTATACAATTTCCACTGAACAATTACATTGCCTTTCTGGATTAAACTGCAAATGTGATTTGCAATCTGTATACTCTGTAATCTGTCTTCCTCAAAAACAAAGTTCTGGTAAGCTTCTAAAGCATCCCATTTCCACAGCATGTCCTCAGATCCACTGCTGGGCAGGATCCCTTGAAATCTATAAGAAGGACTGGATAAACCTGATGAAGATTCAGCATCACATGAGTTTCCCTGCAGTATCTCTTCTAACTTGGCTAGCAGATCAGAGTCGACAGTACAAATATTGCAAGTTGCTTTTTTAATTTTTTGCGGAACCTCTGCTCCCCCCAACTGATCCAAAATAAGTTTGTTAAGGATATTCAATATATGCTGCTGAAAATTTTTCAGGGCTGGCAATTTAAAAGCATAGAGCAAAGGAATGATCACAGACTTGGGGTCCATGCAGCAGCATATCCCCACGTTATGAATACCCGACAGAACCTGCACACAGGTGCTGCCCAAGGAAGCCTGCTGCAGCAGGCGGAAGCACTGATGCGCGCACACCGCAATACAGCAGCACCTGTCAGGGTAACGAACGCCTCCATCCACAGTCTCTTCAAATGGGTTTTTGGAAACTTGGTTTTTAAAAGCTGAAACCAGAAGACCTGAGAGATCTCTGTGATGATGCATGAAGTGGGAATATTCACATCGTCTGTGCCTCTTCCGTGTGCACATTGAATGATGAAGTTGCTCTGATTTCACCTTTTTGACAGTGCTGATTATCCTCATCACGCTGTTTATGAGGGCTTTCAAATGCTCGGAGGCCTCGGCAGGAACTCCAGCTCTTAAAACCAGCCATTCCATTTGAAGAACCGCGGTTTCAAATAAGTTAAACCCATGATGCTGAATGAATTCTTGCACCAAATCCATGGCTTGACTGAAGTAGAAGGGATTCGAAGCTGCACTTTGAAGACAACAGATCAGAATCTGTAGCACTCCTTCCAGAAGCTCAGGCAAAAGAAGGGCTCTGTGCCGATACTCTGAAAACACAAAATCATCCTGAACCTCCTGTAGTGTTTTCTTTTGCCTTGGTGCAAAAGGATCAGGCTGCTTTTCTAGGCAGATTCTAATTTTTAAAGCTGCTCTAAGTAATTCGGTTAAGTTTTTTCTAAGACTTTCGGGCATCACCTCTGCCACACTGACATCTACTGACATAAGGTGCAGCACCGTGCGAAACAGCATCCGCTGAATCAAAGCCACGGGCTCTTCAGTCCAACCTGCAGAAACCATCTGATGCTCCAAACCGTCGCTCAGATTACAGCAGTCCCCAAAGCCTGCGAGGAATTCAGTCAGTGTGGGCACGACACTGGCTGCTAGAGCAGAGTTACGATTCAAGGTAATGTCAAACTTAGAAACTTTTTCTAACAGAGATAATAAAACATGACATAAATCGAATGGGGAATTGTTCATGTTACTGATAATAGACAAGGCTGCTGGCTCACTTAAAATGTCAGTGTTTGATTCCTGTCTTGGAATAATCTCTCTGGAATTTCCTAAAGCCATGCTACCAAGAGGAGTCTCTTCTTTGGCTAAGTGGTCAACATGAGCTGTAAGGTGGTCTTCTTTAGGAGACAGTGTTACAAAATGCTGCAGCAGGTGGGGCCTGCTGTGCTTATTCATTGCTACGCTTTTTTCATCTGAGTTGGCTTCTGAATCTGAACTGGAGAGCGGCGTCTTTCTTGCATCTCTTATAGAATAGCGGTGGGTAATTTTACGCTGTCGCCTGCTTTTTCGAAAAATATTTACTTTTGCAGAAACCTGGCCAGATTGGGTACTTCCTTCTAAATACAATTTTTCCTGAGTAGATCTTTGTGAATTTGAGTTCTTTTCTTTGGTCACGATTATATCAGCTGAGAACGGTAGATTAAAATCTAATGAAATAAAGAGAGAAAGCTTAGGATACCTCAATGTTTTACAACTCAATTTGTATAGGTCATTACCCTCTTCTGTATCATTCACTTGAGGAGTTAAACCTCAGTATATTTTTACTTCAAGGCCGACTTCTTTTAGCTATTTTTTATGTCCCTGGGTCAACTTTCTCCCATACTACCCTTCTTGCTCTAAACACAAGGGTGCATTAGATCAAAAAACACAAATTGATTTTAAAAAGAACTAAGGAAAACAGAAAATCAGGAAAGTAAATCTGATTTAAAATTATAGATTGCATTCTAACTCTGAGGTAAGAGAGCCTTTAGAATACCTGGTATTTAGGGCAACTCTTCATACCAATCCACAAACTCTCTTTCAATAGTGTAGCACAGTGTTAGTTTATAGGACTGATATAACTGAGAACTTTAAGAGCTTTCAAAATTATTTAAAAATCACACAATATATCCCAAATGCTCTCTAGGACTGAGTTTCAGAGTTCTTTCAGAATACTTACTGAGGGTCACGCACCCAACCAGGCACCACCCGCAGGCACCACTGTTCCGTCTTTAGAGCCTAGAACAGGGCCTGACATGTGGTCAGCACTGAGCAACTGTTTCTTAGGGGAAAGAATGAATCCTCCTAACTAACAAAAAGCTAACGAAATTGTTCTTTCCCTTTGCAATAATACGTGATGAGGTACAAAATACTGTGGCAATTTAGATTAAAAGAACAGAAGTCTGAAAATAAAAGATGTGCTGTAATTAAGAACAAAATCTGTGCTTTAATTAAGGAGGGGATAAATGAAAAGGAGCCTGAGTCCCTAAGCTAAAGATGCAGGCACTGAAGACAACTTCCCCAAAGGAACACTAAGCAGATCTCTTAAGTGATGAACAATGTGTGAATTCTACAAACGCAGAAAAAAAATAAGAGCAGAGAATTCATGAATCAACAAATAAGCAAGAAAATAATATTATAAGAGCCTAGACAACTCTACATGAAGAAAGCCTCACACGAGAAATTTATGAACAGTGCACACATGGCATTAAAACATATTATAGAAGTAATTTTAGTATATATATTTTTAAATCTGAGGTTTAATCCTCAAACAGCTCACAATTCACATATCCCAGAAATGGTCAAAGTGGGAAAAGTGTTCATCCTACACTGAAACATTTAAATTAAGATTCCTGTACCTAATATAATTATTATATATGTTCTAAATTTTTCAAAATCATTTTTTAATGATTTTTAATTTTAATAAAAATTAAAAATATGTATTGATCTTAAGATGTAACAATTCTAACCAGCCTTGAAACAAAATATTACCAAAAATTTAACCTTGAAAAGCAATATTAGAAAAACGGAAACAAATACTACAAAAGTCATTCTAGAATACTGGTAATTTGAAGCAATCTTTAAAGTAAGCAAAGGGATCTTAATTCTTTTCTTAAAAAATTTCCACTATTCATTTCTCTGATGTCCTATTGTATACCTAGATTTACTCCTTTGAGAAGTGTTCTGTTTTTCCTATATTTTCTAATTATCATTACATTCGTGTAATCCCCTGAGAAGCACCATAATTTTTGTATTGTTGAAAGAAATAAAAATGTGTTTGTCTATAGAATTTTTCATGTTACGTATATTTTAAAAATCACACTCTTATATATGTTCTGAATGGAATTTTTTTCCCAAAGGAAAACTGATAATGCAAGTGATATGATAAAAGAAAGAACCATACCTGTTGCCTTTTCTTCCTGAACAGGTATCTTCCATACCAGTGGAAGGAGTGACAGGAGAAGAGTAAGGAGTTCTTCTCTACATGTCAATGCCTGTGTTAGAAACAAGAGTCCATGTTCTGAGGTTAAGACACACATTAATTCCTCAAACAATGTCTTGAATTGAACAAAAAACCTTCTTCTTGAAAGGCTGCATTTGAGAAGCTAAGACTCATATTAACCAGTCTTAAATCCAATTAAAGCTGTGAGACATTTCAATTTATAAACTTTCCCAATGACAGAAGAATTTAAGAGTATTTGATGGTATTTAGCACATTCTTGTTGATGTTTCCACAAATAGCTGTTATTACCACCATGCACATTGAAAGAATTCCTCACCTGTGAAAGAACAAATTCACTAGGTGAAAATTAAAAGTTAAGCCCTATTAATTAGCAAGCTAAGAGCATGATATCACAAGAAAAATGTAAAGTCTTCATGCAGTTAAATGTAAAGCTCAGAGAACACAATTTTAAAAAGAAAAATTGATATTATTAATAATATACGTAAAGAGAGAGAAAAAGACTTATTAGTAAAGGCAATCCAGTAAATGTTTATTGACTGCACACTATGTATACTGGACTTACTGTCTTACCCTTTACGAAGAATACGGTCCAAGCCCGGGAGAAGGTCCCCTCATTTGGTACATAAAATACACACAAACATTTAAAGAATAGAAGGTATGTGGTATAAGAGCCCAGGCTTCATACAGGGTCAAAAAACAGAGCCATCGTTATCAGTTAGAAGTGTGGAAGTGGGACTTGAGCTAGAGTGCTCAAGTGGGACATGGATGTGCAGGGATTTTATGACAAATCCAATCTGAATTCCTCACACCAATCCATGGGGAGGGGGACCAAGTGATAAAATCAGCTTTGCTTGGGAGAAGGACCACTGTAGCCACTATGTAGAGGGCAGAACTGCTAAGGGAGGAGGGAGCAGTCATGTTAGAGGCAGGGCAGTTCGGGAGACTATGCAACTACAATAACCCGGATGAGCGATGAGGACCGTCCAAGGTGCTCAGACAGGAGAGATGAAGAGGAGGAGACAGATTTGAAAAACTGTAACAGAACTGAAATGACCTGCAGCTGACTATCTATGGGGCATAAGGGAGGGGGAAAAAAGAGATCTAAAAGGTCTCCAAGATTCCTGGTTTAGGCAACAAGGTGAACTCTGGAGAACAACTTTTAAATAATTAAAGAAAGCGCAGAGCTACGGAAAAGCCATCTTACACAAGATGTAAGATGTTGGCTGAAAAGCATGTAGCAACTAGAGGCTGGCTGGTGATCTTAACACTTGTGTGTGTGTGTTTTAGAGAGATTGTGGGTTTACAGAACAATCATGCATAAAATACAGGATTCCCATACACCAACACCTTGAACTGGTGTGGAACATGTTACAATTGATGATAGCACTTTTTATAATTGTACTAAAGTTCATGGTTTAACCTAGGGTTCCCAGTGTAGTGCAGTTCTATGGATTTTTTTTAAAAAATTTTATTCTGTTACCATTTATCCTATCCAACATTTCCCTTTTGAATCATATTCAGATATATATTTCAGTGCCATCAATTGTGTTCACAATGTTGTGCTACCATCACCGCCATTCATTCTAAATATTTCCATCATTCCAAATAGGAACCGTTAATGGAGTGATTAGGGTGCTCTTCAGATTACAATAGGCTGAAGAGTCAAAGGGAATTGAGAAAAGCAGAGACAAAGAATTCAGACTATTCTTTCTAGCAGCCTGGTTATGAAAAGTCTCAAAATTCTTCCAAATTAAAATCTAAACTCCTTTTCAGGTTTAGAAGCCCCTTCATGACATGATTTTCGTTGGTGTGTCCAGCTTCACCTCCCACCACCATGCCTGACCCTCTCCATGTGCCCAGCTAGTGAGGGTTTCTTGAACACCACTGGCCATTACACTTCCCAAATGTCTTTCTCACATACACTGCTCCTGCAATTTCCTCATCGCCATCCTCCCACCGGCCAAACTCCACCTCATTCTTTAGGTCTTAGTTTTTCTGTGGGAAGACTTCTCTAATTCCTCTTAGGCTTTATGTTTTTTTATTTTCTTCCATTACAGCAACTACCTTGTTGAACATTTGCTAACGTCTGAATGTCTACTTTCTTCTTTCATTAATTCAACAAATATTTATTGAGCCCCTACTATGAACCAGACACTGTGCTAGGCATTTTGGAAGCACTAGTGAACAAGAGAGACAATATCCATATACGTATGAAGGACAGACAGAAAGTAATGGGTACAAATGAGAATATTTCAGATAGAATTCAATGCTATGAAGAAAACTGAGCAGGGAAGGCATCACAGAGTAATAAAGTAGGGGCAATTTTAGATAGGATATTCATGATGGGCCATTTGAGCAGATCTTAATTGATGAGAACAAGGCATCCAGCAAAGATTTGAAAATTAAAAAAAAAAAAAAAAAGGGCTCTTACCTAGGAAATCTATAAAGGGTTGGGAATAGGTTTGGCTTTTTAATAGACTAGCAAGGGAGAGAGGACTAGGAGATGAGGCTGGAGGCACAGGTTGGAGAGGAGGGCAGTGCTCCAGATTATCGGGGCCCTGTGTGCTAAGGGAAGGGGTGAGGATTTCTCTCTCAATATGATGGGAAACTTTCCCAAATATACTTCCCAGTCATCTTTCAGAGCACAGACTTCAGGGTTCAAGCCCACCCGTCCTCAGCAATCACTCCTAGATTCTGCCGTCCTATGCCTAGCATACGGTTGGTGTTCAGTAAATATTTACTGAATGAATGACTTTAAATTCTGGATGCAAAGTAAAAATTGTATTAAAGGGCCCCGTTTCCACTTACTTTATATCAAGATTAACAAGAGTAAAGGTATCTGGATAACATTTCCACAGATAGCTCATATTCATCAACATTTCAAGATGCCAGCAAAAATGTACATGGTCTTATAAAAAATGTATACCAGTTTTTGACACGTCATCCTATAAGAGTCCATTAGAGGATGGACTAATAAAAACTTTTTAATGGATGCTGTAGAAACCTCAAGGGCCTGCGAAGAAGTGCTGTGGACATGCTGTTCTTAACAGAGAATTTAGCCCTTGCACCACGACAGTACACTGGCAAATCATCACTGCTATGTGAACAGGCGTGCCTGCCTCCTGGGCTACCACCACGCCCATGGTCCAGAACATCCCTACAACGTCCCACTGAGCTAAGGGCTCCCTGACGACCTTCAGGGTGCACCCCAGCAACACCTCCCACCCAACCCAAGATTACTGTTCTCCACCTCTGAATCCTGCCCTGCCTCTGCTTCATGCTGTTGCCCCATTTCACCAGGAGGATTGGTTCTTGGAAGCGATGGGCCTTTTGAATGAAGCAAGTGCAGGCTTTTGCTTATGCCCACCTCTGCTGGAACTGCAATCCTGAGCATACCCCTCACCTCTCCCCTGCCCAATACAACAGAGTGAGAGAAGAGTTCTTTGCTTCACACTCAATTACCATCATTTCTAAGACAATTCATTATCAGGGTAGCTACCGCTAACCCTCTGGACCTACTACTTTTTTAGGTTACCTTATATACTGCTCCCGGTGCCAAGAATCCATATGTAATTATGTCCTTTGAAATCATAAAATCTTTTCATTTTATTTGTGGACACCCTGGCAAACTAGAACTTGCAGCCCTCTGTTTCAAACCAAGATGGAGTTTTATATCCCAAGGTCCTAGTTTTTACAATAGTCCTTTTATCCAGAGGAATGGGGGTGCTCCCTAATGGCATCCAAATGGAAAGTTCCATTCCCATGGCTACTCCTAGACACAACTTCTCAAGTAATACTTATATTTATATGTCTCCCCTTCTGCAGGGAAAAGTCATGCATGACTGGCATGTCATGATTCTGGCAATGGTAGACAGTAAAATCACTCTTTTTTGGTGGTTAATTGTTCTGTTCTGTTCAAGAAACATGTTTTAAGTAGCTACTAGGTATCAGCACTATCCCTCCCTTAACTCTTGTTTAGATTGGATTTTATATTCATTGCGCCTATCCCAGCCAGCCAGAAATAATGGTGGCAGGATGAGAAAGGGCGAGCAAGTCAAGGGAAGTGTTCAGATCCAAACTAGACCAATGTCTAGGAAGCTACTACAATGGCAGGTGGGCACTAAATCAGTGGGGTTGGGGAGAGCGGATGTAGGTCAAGTGGTCAAGCACCTGCTTCCCACATATGAGGTCCCAGGTTTGATCTCCAATACCTCCTAAAAAACAAACAAATGAAAAAACCAACTCTCACTGGGGAGTGGATGTAGCTCAGTGGTTGAGCGCCTGCTTCCCATGTATGAGGTCCTGAGTTTAATCCCCGGTACCTCCTTAAAAAAAAAAAAAAAAAAATCAGTGGGGTTGAAGGACCTCTGAGGACATGCTAAAGAAGTTGGACTGTAACCTTAATGTAACAGGAAGCTACTGAAGTTCCTTTAACTAGTATTTTTGGTATTATTTTAAATCAACATCTCAACATGGCAATTAAGTTTAATCTTCTAGACATAAGCAGGAATATTTGTGTATGTATCCTTGAAGTTCTCTATTTCTTCTGTTAGGATTTTATAATTATTTCTAATAATACATGTGTATGTATGTATATATATGAAATTTTCTTCATTACTATTGTAAATAGAATATTTTTATTTTATTATAAAATAAAATATAAAATAAACTAAAATATAGCTGAATAGATATAGTTCAGGGAAACTTAATATAAAGTTTGTCTTAAATTCTATAACTTTGCTGAGCTCATTATCTCTATTAATTTTCTGGATGATTAATTTGGATTTCTTGTACACATCACTTAAAAAATAGTGTTTTTATTTCTCCATCTTTCCAACATTTAGTTGTCATTACTTTCATATTCCACTTTACTATTGAGTGCTTTTAAAACATGATATAAAATAGAAGTAGTAATAAAGAATTATTCTTATATTGGTCATACTGCAGAGCTTCTTATTAAAGAATAATGGTTCCTCTACTCTTGTAAATTAAAAAAATAAAAAAAGCCCTCTATTCTTAATTTGTATTTAGAGTATTTGTGGAGAAGAGATGAATTTTATCAGATGTTTTTTAATGTCTCGATATAGTTTTGTCATTTGTACTGTTTTTGCCATTGATGTAAAACGTGATGCTAATAGTGTTCTTGGTTTAGATCAGTGTCCGGCAAACGTTTTCTGTACAGGGCCAGAGAGTAAATATTCTAGGCTTTGTGAGCCATATATGGTCTCCAACATATATTCTTGTTTTTTTTTTTAACAGCCCTTTAAAAATGCAAAAACTATTCTAAGCCCAATGGCTATACAAAAAAACAGACCAAGAGCCACAGGATTTGGCCTGCAGGCCATAGTTTGCCCAGAGCCTTCCTGACCTTTCCTTCTAACCCCTGGTTAATGGCTGTTAAATGACTATAAAACTCTTTGATAAGACCCCAGAAAGATTTAAGGTAGTGCAGAGTAGACACTCTGAGCTAGCCAAAAGTACTACTAAGAATCTTGAGGGCATTGTTCCACACAAGCCTTGCATGCCTAAAGTAAAGAGAGGTTTGTTTCAAAAGGGATTATAATTAAGGCTTTGGGGACATGGAGTGGGCCCCAGTAAGATTCAGAGGAAATCCATAATATCTTTAAGAAAGTTGTACTGTTTAAAAAAACTAACATCTTGGACTAAGAGGGAAAGAAACTGTTCAAAATGAAAAGAGGCCTCTGAGTCTCCACCACTCTGCAGGCAGGAGGCCAGGTGAAAAAGCTGCAAATTATGGGCCATCTATTATGGCAAAGAGAAGACACCTCACAGGGCCCATCTCGGAGCCTCAGCCAATCTTCTGACTTAGTGTAAATTCGGGAGTAAGCCCAGCTGCCCCCACGTGGAGCTGTCCCCACCAAGGCCTGCCCAAACTGCCAACTCAGAACCATGAGCAAATAAATCACTATTGTTTGACCCACTAAGTTTGGGAATGGTTTGATACACAGCAATAACCTGATATACTCATTGTTCCTAGCTGTTAGTCTGGGTATAAAGGGAGATAATTCAATGGATTATCTACTGCCCTGTGGCACCACTGCCTAGTAGCTAAGGTTTCCACTGCAATCCTACTCTTCACTGCTCCAAGTAGGAATGTGATTACTCCCCAGTCCCTTCTCCCTGCCAGCACATTCATGCATAGACAATCTTGATGCATGTATGACAGACACTGTAGAACTAGAGGAAAGAAATTAAATCATCACATAATGAAGTATTATTACCTTCACTACATTTACAAGTTTGCATTCTTCTACTGAAACAATTCTTGCCAACGTTACCAATGATTTAGTAGTCAAATCTAAAGAATAATTTTTATTGCCTATCCCCTTGTTTAAAAACTCCCCAATGTTTTCAGAATAAAATTAGGATCCTGCATGTGGTATACAAGGCTAGCCGTGACATGGTCCCCGACCTTCCAGTCTCCTCTCCAGCCAATCCACCACATGCATCCTTTGCTCTTTCACTAAAGCACTCATAGTTCATTTAACATGTTGTTCTTTCTCTTGCTTCCATGTCTCCGCACTGGCAGGTCCCTTGGTCTAATCCTAGTAGAGGTTTCTTGAACACCACTGGTCCTCCTTGGTAAATCCTCTTTCCATCGCCAGTCCCTTTTCATCCTTACAGATGTCAAGTTCTCTAAGAAGCATTTCCTGAAGACCCTCTCCTCTATGCTCCCATAACACTTTTCACACTGTTTTGTCAGCTAATCATTTACTGTCCATCTCTTCATTAAGCTAAAATGAAGTTTCTGTTTCTTTCCTCTCTGCATCCAGCAAAGGGGCTAGCACATAGTAAGTACTTAATGGTTTGCTGAATAAACCAGTGAATGAACTGTGAAGCCACACTTTAAAAGGCCTGATATTTTTCTATTATATTTATTTTATACATTACTGTAGATATGCCATTTATGCAATACTATATATGAAAGCAATAATACTACAAAAATGTAGGAAGATAAGTACTACCTTAGAAAATAGCAGACTCTAAAAGAAAACTATTATAATTCTTAAATTATATTTTAATAAATGTTTAACCTCTTTCAATAAAACTTCAAATTTTATTCAGCAAAATATTGACTTTATAAAATATCCAGAGAGTGTGAATAGGTATGGAAATTATACATCACTGAAAATTTTCAAAGTAGTATTTAGATCATATGGCTATGTATACTACGCCAATTCTAGTATACTGTGTTGGCAATAAATCATTTTAAGTTTCTACTTATTACATCTGATTTAAGCTATATATTCATAATCAGGTATAGAAGAGATCAGAAACCATTATTATCAAATACTATATGGAAACAAAAAATTTTTACCTTGGAAAGAATCTTTTAAATCATACAATTGAATGTCCTTATGTTACTGACAAGAATAGTCAGATCTGGAATGATTAAGTGACTAACTCACCAATCTGGTCGAAACTAGTGCCAAGATCAAAATCTAGGATAACTGTTACTTTTTAGGCTGGGCAAAGTTTCTTTCGAAAAAATTTTAAAGGTCTGAATAAAAACTTCAATCTTGCCACCTTTAAACTATTAAAAATAATATATTTTTGCCACTTAAAAGTATTTGTTAAAGAATAGATTAAAATGCCTGTGTACAGTAAATCATTGCCAAATTGGGTCTATCCCAGGAATGCAAGACTGGTTCAAAACATTCAACGTCCATCATTGTAATTCACCCACATTAACAGAATGAAGAAGAAAAACCATATGATGGTCTCAACAGATGCCAAGAATGTATGTGACAAAATTCAACATCCATTCATGACAAAAACTCTCGGCAAACTGAGAATAGGAGAGAACTTATTCGTTCCAATAAACGGAATCTAAGAAAGCTAACATCACATTTAATGGTGAAATACTGAACACTTTCCCCCTAAGATCAGATACCAGGCAAGGATGTACACTCTCACCAATTCCGTTCAACTTTATACTAGAAATTCTAATGTATAAGACAAGGAAACTTAAAAAGGCATAGAGATTGCTAAAAAAGTTAAATTATCATTATTTGCAGATGACATGATTGTTCACAAAGAAAATCCAAAGGACTCTACAAAAAATTTAAAAAAAACATATTTAGCAAAGGCACAGGATATATGGTCAATGTACAAAAATCAATTGGTATCGCTTTTTTTTTTTTTTAGCAACAAACTATAAAATAAAAAATTTAAATTGCCTTTTGTAATAGCATCAAAAAATAAAATATATAGAATTAAATTTAACCAAAAGGTGCAAGTCCTCTATAACAAAAACTACAAAATGTTTCAGAAAAATTAAAGAAGACCCAAATAAATGGAGAGATATACCATATTCATGGATTGGAAAAAAAACATCAATATTAATTCTTTCCAAATTGATTTATGGATTCAACACCATCCCAAATGAAATAGTAGGCATTTTTTGCAGAAATAACAGCTGGTTCTAAAATTTATTTGGAAATGCAAAGGACCTAGATTAGCCAAAACATTTTTAAAAAGAAGAACAAAACTGGAGAACTTATACCACTTGAATCCAGACTTACTAGAGAAGCTACAGTAATCAGGCAGTGATGTATAGGTATAAAAATAGACAACAGAGCAGTGGAACAAAATAGAGAGTTCAGAAAGAAACCTATAAATACATGATGAACTGATTTTCAACAAATATGCCAAGATTATCCAAAGGCAAAAGAAAAATATTTAAGAGGAAATGTTGCTGGAACAACTGGATAATGCAAAAAAGAAAGGAACCATAACTCCTACTTCACACTAAACACAAATATTAATTCAAAATGGATCATAGACCTAAAGGTAAAATTTTAAAAACTATAAAACTTCTCAAAAAAAAAAAAAATTATCTTTGCAACCTTGAGGGTTCTTCTTTGACAGAACATAAAATACTACACACAAAAGGAAAAATTCTGGTCTTCTAAAGATACTCTTAAGAAATGAAAAGGCAAAGGAAGTAGTCATAATACATATATATATCAATCAAAAATTTGCATACAGAATATATAAAGAACTACTACAACTCAATAATAAAGAAACAATCAACCCAATTTTTAAAATGGGCACAAAACTTGAAGACATTCACGAGAGAAGAAATACAAATGGTCAATAAGGACATGAAATAGTGCTCTACAACATTAGTTGTCAGAGCAATATAAATTAAAATTGCAATGAGAAACTACTCATATTCACTTAAAATGGCTAATTCCAAAAAGACTGGCAATATCATATATTACAGATATATTAGAACAGCTATAAATCTCATATATTATGGATGAAAATGAAAAATGATTTAATCACTTTGGAAAAGTGAGTAAAGATGCAAATGATCAGTCTTCATGTCCTAGTTTAAATAACTAAGTATTTAAGCAGATGAAACTTATTTTAAAAATAGCTACTTATTTTCACTCCAAAGACAGCTTACACAATTCCTACTATCAATGCGACAGATATTTCAAAAATTGAGGGGGGAGGAGAACAGGGAATTTAAAAATATTACCACAGAAAAAATATTATTGCATGGAGAACTTGAATTATTTCAGTCACTTAGTAATACAATGAAAGATATTTCAATACTTAAAAGACAAGGCATTGAATTTTTAAAGGTGGAATAAGAAAATGAGAACATGGTATGCATGTTAAGTAATCAAAACTTCCAAACAAAAAAATCACTACACATAGTTTAACAAATAATTTTTTCTGATTTTTTTATTTATTTATAGAAAAGTCATACAAATACATAAAAATTAAACTACATTTAGTCACACATTTAACAAATCACATTTGTCAAAAAGAATAAAAATACTTTTAAACTGAAACTGCCCTGGAAAATTCCACAATAGGTAGACACCACAGTGAACAAATGCTTCCTGATTGATATTTGTTAGGTTCCTCAGCTTACAATAAAAATATGAGCATTGATTTAGCTTGGTCTCTATATTTACTTAATATATATATTTATTAGCAAAATGTTTTTATAGCAAAGAAAAATTATTAATGATGGTTAAGTTTATATTCAAAGTCAGTAACATTTTAAAGTGTTAAAAAAATATCCATCATATTGGTACTACAAAGAATTTATCTTTTCAGTTCAAGTTAATTGAATATTATCCAACTACATTCCTTAATCCCCTGAAAGCTGATGGTAGAGTTTTTCTTTCATAAACTAAATATTTGTTTTCTTCTGAAATGAAGTAAGGAAAGTAATCAAATTTAACCTTCAAGTTAATTTTGTCTGAGTTTCTTAATGTTTCTGGATCTCAGTTTTCTCACCTATAAAATGAGGTTGAGTGAGAACTGCTCCCTAGTTTAGCCCCAACTAGTTCAAAAAATTCTGTTAATTCTATAATAAGGAAACAGCAAAATACCATATGGCTATCCTATACTTTAAGCAAATACAATTATATGCAAAAAATCACATGTATACATGCGAAAGGACAAGTTATTTTTATATTTACACGAAAGGGCTCTCTCCTACCCTGCCACCCGGAATTAGCAAGTTGTCTGAATATTATTTACACTAAGCTTTTCAAAAACATATCTGTTTATAGGAAGTATGAATTCACCATATTTCTGAGTCATAATTTTCTATGTCTCCTAATAATTATAGTTATCTCACACTGTTATTAGGATAAAAACATCTCATATATAAAGACATTTTAGAAAGAAGGCCATTTATAATTCTAAGATATCTCAGACATTTTGAAAAGTATCCAAATAAACAATATGTTCATAAATGGGGCTATTTTTCTTTGTTGGCATAACCAGAGAGAGAGAACATTATCTCAAAGAGACTTTTGGAACTATGCAAATCAGAAGTTATGTATCTATACTCACTACACCGTACTGATGAAAAAAGTATTTGATGTGAAAATATTACCTGATCAATGATAGAATTGAGCTTGGTAAGTAAAAGAAATCCACGCCCATGAACAAGATATTGTCCAAGAGTTGCCATGTGCGTCTCCTCCTCTTCTTCCTCCCTGGCCTCTGCCCTCTGGACCACTGCATTGCAAAGCCGGTTGACATCCGTCAGAAATTCACGTGCCAATGAGTTACTGTCGGTGCTCATGACCGAGCTATAAAATAAATATTAAAAAAAGAAGATGAAAAAAGCAATAAAAATTTTACATTTTAAATCTCTGTATTGTTGTTGTTGTTAAGATCACGGAAATGAACATGAAATTTTGATATGATAATTAATGAGGAAGTATTTTAATCCCACTTGCTAAAATCATAAGATGCATGTCAGTAAAAAGCATTATAATATATGCAGAAATTTCCTGACTTGAAAATGTACATAAATTCTATATATATTTACATGAGCTATTAATGATCTATTTCCAATTTCACTTAGGTATATTAGAAATCTTTTTACACGAGCTTCCTATTATTCTTTTCAATAGCTGCATAGCATTTCCATTGCATGATATATTACACATATTTCATTAAATAGATGTACTATAACTATGAAGCCAAGCTCTTATTGCTGAAGATTTTGGTTATTTCTAGTTTTTCATTATGATAAAGAAAGTTGCAACAAACACTCTTACATTATTTGCACATACATCCTTATGTTTCTTTACAATAAAATTCTTGAATTAGGATTTGTTTTTACTTCAAAGAATAGGTTTTACACATTTCATGTCAGATTTATTTCAAAGTGCTTTATAGTTTTTGCTGTTAATTGGAATGGGATTTGTTTTTTTATTATATATTCTAACTGGGATAAAAAATTGGTACATAGGAGATGGATAGATTTATTTTGATAGAGTAACATATATCCCAACTTCTCAATGTACCCTCTTATTGGCTTTCTTGCATTTCAGATATAAAATCCTATCATCCATAAATAATGAAAATTCTGAACTCTATCCAATATTCATACACTTTCCATTCCTCTGTCTAGCTGCACTGGTTTGCATGAACAGAACAACATTGGTAGGTGTGATGGTTATGAATATTTCTTCCTTGTTTTGTTATGAGTATGTCTGTATATATCCATAAAGCAAATATCTTTGTTTTCTTCCCTATTTTATCCCCTTCATATAACATGTATTAGTTTCATGTTATAGTATTTAAGTTATAGGATATCAAGTTTAAGGGTGAATTTTACCCAAGGACTTGAACCCTATTCTGGAGAGATTTTAGTGTATTTCTGGTTGTACGCAAGGCAGTAGAGTATTGTTAGGCAAAAAAAATGTCTGCTACTGTTTTTATTTAGAGATTAAGTATGGTTTAAGGTGACATGTATGAATGCCAAGTTGACAAGGGGTGGACTGTGATGGTTAGGTTCATGTGTCAGCTTATCCAGGTATTGGTGCCCAGTTGTTGGGTCAAGCAAGCACTGGCCTAATTGTTACTGTGAGGACACTTCATGGACTTAAATCATTAGTAACTTGATTGCATCTATGGTTCATCACATCTACTATCAACTGAGGAGATGACCTTCAGCAATGAGAGACCTCTCATCCAATCAGATGAAGACTCTAAAAAGAGAAGTGATGATTTCAGCAATAAGAAGAGAGAATTTTCATCTCCACTTCAGCCAGCCAGCTTTTCCTGGGGAACTCATTGAAAACCTTCATCCGAGTTCTGGGCTTGCAGCCTGCTCTATGGAATGTGGACTTGTGCATCCCTACAGTCGTGTGAGACAATTTTATAAAATCTCATAATATTTACAGCTATCTCCTGTCAACTCTGTTTCCCTGAGAATCCTGACTAATACAGTAGGGGTAAAAGGAAACACTTTTGCTTTCCACATTAAGGAAATATTCATTTCTTCCTACTCATCCAATGGGACTGTTCTGACTGCCAACAAAAAATGATTGCACGGTATTTTTCTTTAAAATTTTTCTAACATTTCAAATAGTCAGAGTATTTGATATACATATATTTTGTACAAAAATATATATAACACAAAATTATAGCCACCACCAAAATATTAATATTTTGCTCCTTTTAGGTCAGTTCACGTGTACGTGTGTGTGTGCGCGTGCGCGCGCTTTGTGTATACCTATGTAAAGAAATCAAGCTTTACAATACAGGAAAACCTATCCCACTCCCACTTCTTCACCCCTCCTTAGCTGGTGCTTATCGTTTCCATATGTGCTTTTATATTTTTTCATGTTTACAGCCATAAAAATATCCAGTATTGTTTTAAGTATTTTTTTAATTTATACTAATAGTATGCCATATGTACCATTTTATAACTCTGCTTTTCGCTCTCAATATTATGCTAATTCTTTTTAACCATAATGCAATAAGCTAGTATATGAGTAAAACACAGTTTATACATGTATCTCCACTAATAGAAAGTTTAGTTGTTTTTACTTTGGGGTTTAACTGTCACAAAACCATGCAGTTTCAAAGACTCAGATCAAATCAAGGATTTGGTCTGCCAACTCTATTACTCTGTTTCACAGAATATTTGATTCATTAAACACTTACCAATATTTCAACACTTCTATAACATTTAGTCTTTATAATCTGAGCTCGTGAATTAGACAAAGCCTATCTTCTTAGAATAAAGCTTCACCTACAAAAAAAGCAAACAAACAGATTAATGGCAATAGTAAACCATAAATAATTTTAACAAATAAAGGGGCCAACTTCAGTGTTCTGACATAGGAATCAATGGTCAGCTGTCATATGTGATGTAGGAATCAGTCAACAAATTTTAAAATCTCAAAAGCACACTTAAAAAAAAAAAGCCTTGCTTTAAGAACTGGGTCTTCCAAAAGGGAATTCTGGAGCAGAGTGACCTACACAAGGACTCTGATCATAGCTCTCTACCCCTCCACTCCCAATTCCTAATTTATAACATCCAGGTGACTCACAAAGAAAGAAGACTCAGACCTGTATCGATCATCAGCATACTACCGAGGTGACAGGGTTTTCAACTGCAAAATTCTATGGACAACCAAGTTATTATTCTCCTGCCAGAGTGGAAGAAAGATACTTGAGGATACATGAGAAACTCAGAAACTACTAAAACCAAACAATGACCAAAACACCACCAAATTCCACACCCTAGTTGAATTTTTTAAATGGATTAATCTGTCAAGTACAATACAATCAATCATGGCTACTTCTAGAATACTGAAGGATAAATTCCTGCTTCTCAGGAAGCAACAAGATTCTTCTCTTTAGTTCCCCTCTTCTCTATAGTTTTTTACCTGGAAGAAACATGTTGCTTCCTTGTTACAATTATGAGGTAAACAAGGTGGCTTATTTTGTGTCCCAAGATTTTAATCAAAGTGATCTTTGCTTCAAAGTGCTTGCTCAAGTCTAGAACTGTCTTGAGTTCCCTCCTGCTTGGCAAACCATTTTTGTACCATACTCCATGCTAGGTACTTGAGAATAAAGAGGGCAGGAAATGGGACAGAGCTGCTTTAGACTATACAGGGCTTTGTGAGAATTGGGGGGAAAAAAAGAAAAAAAGAAAAAGAAAACACCTCTTCCTGGGCATATGCAGCCCCACGCCAGGGCACAGAGCTATCAGCGCACGGGCTGGGTTTCATCCCCACTCGGTCGCTCAGCCTGCCCAGCACTAGCGTGCGGTGCGTCTACTGCTCAACCAGGTGCAACAGCCTCGGCGTGGAGTCTGCATACCTTCCAGGCCTGCTCCTGCTGCCTCCTGAGCTAATCAAAATCATCGTGTAGTTCTAACTCTACAATTATAGAAGGGGCAATTATCGGTCCAATTATGAGCCTAGAGACAGTATTGTAGGAATCCTTGTGACTACTGGCACCTTCTAGCGTGGGCTAGGTGGAGCCATCTGTCTGAGAGGCTAAAATGATGCCAGCTAAGTCAACAAGGCCATTAGAAGCGAGCACTGGCACACTAATGGGATCTGTCTGCTTCTCTCTCTCACCGAGAGACATTTTCTAGGCCAACCTGAGGGGTTTCTCTAATGCTCTTAAACTGGCATGGCTCCTGTACCTCTTTATTTTACAAAGTCTAGCTGGCTGTCCATGGAGATTCATTCTATCCGAGACAGTAATTTGATCTGCCAGCACAGTCAGCTGTGCCCTCCTTTCCCCAGCATCACTCTTTATACACAGCTGTATTCTAATTTTTATCACCTAAACTGTACTTTATTGTGACAATCAAGGCTGGAAATAAAGATATATTTTAATAGATTGAAGAAATCCTTAGGGCATTCTATATATTTGCCTCTGTTTTCAAACCTTATGAGTACCTGGTAGGTACTTATCTATACACCTGTCTCATCTCCTAGGGCACAAGTTCTTTAAGGCCAGAGATCCTGTCTTACTACTTTTTGCATTTTATAGTTATAATCCCAAACCTTAAATTCAACATAATTATAGTTTTTCAACTTCTAATACAATTACTGTTTTCATGTCAAAAATAAATAAAACTTATTCCCAACTATATTACTATAGTTTTTATATTATCATTACCATAAATGGAAAGCATAATAACAAAAGCTTATAATCATATAAATGACCTTCTCAGAACAATAGTTAGGTTCCACTTTTGCTGATACAGTGACTGGTAAAATATTAAATATGAACAGCCAAACAACAGTGACTTACTGTATTAGTTATATCTCCTAATTTCATATTCTCAGAAAATTTCATCAGTACACTCCTTAATTCAACAAACATTGACTGAACATTTACCATATGCCAGCTACTGTTTTAGGCACTAGGTATGCAGCAAAAACAAAATGGATTCCAGCGGGAAAGAGACAGACAAAAAGAAACATATATTACAATGCCAGGTAATGTTACCTTGTCGAGAGTGGTATGGGAAGGAATGGTGAGGAAATGGAGGCAGGGAGTTTAGCCAGCTCTTTCGAGAAGTTCTACCATAAAGGGTGACAAGGAAATGGGTGGTAGCTTCTGGGGAACATGAGATGAAGGAAGAGTTTAAAAACAAAAATAAACAAGAGATACTATAGTGTGTTTGTAAGCTGAGGGGAATGATCAAATAGAGAAAGGAAAACAGAAGAAACAAGAATGAGAGGACAATTCCAAAAACAACAAGTAGGCACACTCCCCTCCTCATGCAGACACCCATAGTATTTACTAAAAGCTAAGTCACTGCCTAATATCAGAGGACTGCACTCCCGCTATGCTTTCCCCTCACTGTAATACTCTCCCTCTGTCATTTCTTCACTTCACAAACTCCCAAATCTACTTTAAAACTCAGTTTGCCTAACATTAGGGAGAACTTTCCTGAGCCCTCTGCAATCTGTTAGGTGCCCCTGTCCTGACTTTCCACTTGCATTCTGTTCTTGTTACTATCATAGCACTTACCAGATGGTATTGTGTTTGTTTGATTGTTCCTATAACTGCACTGTGCACTCATAAAAGACAAAAGACTATGCCTTTCACACCTGGATTCCCAGCACCTAGAGACCTTGCTGGCCCCAGTAGTCACAATAACAAATATTGCTTGGAAAAAAAAAATGAGTAGGCAAAATGAAAGGATCTGATTTCAAGTAGAGAGAACAGTGGCAACTCATCTAATGGAATAAGAAGGATGGCGAGCACACAAGGATAAACGTAGGAAGATGAGTATATTTGGTAGTGGGAGGATAAAGTTCTTTTTAGAGGCTTCTGTTTTCTCAGTGACATAATCAGCAAAGCTACCAGATGAGAGTGAGAAATGGGGAGGAGCCTGAAACTGATGAGTGAAACAGGGTCAAAAGCAGCAGCCCCTAAGGAACTTCCCACACAGCTGTCAATGGAAAACTAAATTAAGATTGAGTTCTGGTGTCCAACAGCTGTACCTGTACTATAATCCAATTCTCCGCCATGTCCCCCAGGAGAGAATGCAAGACTGTCAAGAACCTAGAGCTACTGGATCTGCAGCATTCTCCTCATCTGGAAGTGCAGGATGCCTGTCAAAAGTGGGATCTGGGTTGTTTGGGCTGAATTATTCTTAGAGAACCCATGTAAACTTTACTGCTCATCTTTTCCTTCTGTAGCTATGGCATATCTTTTAAAGTATACTGATAAGGGCATAACCCAATTTGGATGGCCAGGGAAGCTTTATGAAAGAGGTAATGTTTGAGCTAAAGAATAAGGAGGAGAGAAAAGGAGGAAAGAAAACAATCAAAGATAGGAGGAACTCAAATCAAGTCACTGCAGGAGTATGGCACTGAGGAGTAAGGAATTTAGAACATTTACTGCCCTGACCAAGGGCAAACAAAAGGATTTACTGGTGGGCTGAGGGCTCAGCAGAGGCTGAGAACCATGAATGTCTGGTGGTATCAATTTTCTCAAATATATGAGTTCTCCAGCAGGATCCAGCTGCTTGAGTCTAAGAGTAGAGAATATAGATTGTATCACTAATGTATAAATGGGAGTTTTGATGGGTGGAGGTAGCAGAATTTTAAGTAAAGGGAATTAAGAGTATAGGTGAGAGAACAGTTTATGTGATCAAAAATGGGCTACAGGAACAGATGGGTATGGAAGGGAAAGTGGCCAAACAAATGTTGATAGACAAGGAGAAAATACAGGTATCAAGGAAGTACAGATCTCTATGAGATTGAAGAATAGACGATGTGAGAGTGAAACATATTGGGGTGTTTTTTGATTTCTAAAACAAACAGCTCCAAATAATGACAACATCCAAAATGTGGCCCTACAAGTAGGTGTCTGAAGCAAAGTAAAAGTTAAGGTCACAGCATTAAGTAACCAGAGGCTCGTTTACTGGACAACAGATTGCTGTAAGCTTCTAAAATGAAAGCTCCTTAAGGCAGGGATCTTGTCTGTTATGTTTCCTGCTAAATCCCCGGCATCTAGAATAGCACCTGGCACGTGGTAGCCATTCAATTCAACTCATTTATTGAATGAATGGCATAGCCTTTTTCTTGAGGTTCCCATTATTCCCTTTTCTAATTAAGCCCTCATAGTGGGTCAAAATTACACTCAGATTATCTCACCTCCCCTGATGATGATGATGTTGATGATGATTTCCGTTACCTTCTGAATATGAAATGGTCACTAAAGTAAGTCAACAGTGGCTCTGCCTTTTATTGAGTGAGTTTTCCTACAGACATTTGGATAGCTGACTCGTTCTGGATCTATGATTAATTTCCACAATCTATTATCCACCCAGAAGATCACTGAATTAGCTATCACTCTCAGTCTTGTGGATTTTCACACACTTATCTATCATCTTGACATGTAGAACTATTCCACACGCTCCCCACACAAGTCATAACCATACATATATTCTTTACTTTTAGGGCTGCCCCTCATACAATGGCATTTTTAAACAACTTGTCACTTCTGTGTTCTCATTAGTAATACCAATGACATTACATTTACCACTGAAAATAAAATCTCAAGTTCAAAACCATAGGGCAAGAAATGCTCCCTAAGTTATCAAGCTTCTTCCTCAAAAACTATCAAATAGGAACATGGATGTGGCTCAAGCGACTGGGCTCCCGTCTACCATATAGGAGGTCCAGGGTTCAATTCCCAGGGCCTCCTGCTGAAGGCAAGCTGGCCCACATGGAGTGCTGGCCCGTGCAGGAAAGCTGGTCCATGCAGGAGAGCTGGTCCGTGCAGGAGAGCTGGTCCGTGCAGGAGAGC